>JAYMFT010118047.1:0-13337 GCA_038088735.1 Panulirus argus
TATATATATATATATATATATATATATATATATATATATATGTGTGTGTGTGTGTGTGTGTGTATGTATGTATGTATGTATGTATTTATGCGAGCGTGCATATTCATGCCTTAGTTACATATGAAAAGATATACTTACATTTATATAGTCATCCTTATGCATTCGTGGTTATTTTCTTAATGTTCAAGGCTGCAGTCACAGACCACGGTCCACTTGTATATATTCATATGCCCGTGCTTGTAATCTTAAGCGCATTAACGTAATGCCGTGCACACGCACAGCGTCTTTGAACATGGATCTGGTGCTCACGCTAACACCCACTTCATCATGTGTCGTCTACCCACCTGCACCAAGGCTCGTTCACAACGTTCGTCCAGGCGCGTGTGTTGTTCACCGTTTTGCTTGCTGTTCACCGTCTATAAACATTTATTCGTTATGGACATGAATTTTTAGACGATGGGGTCGCCTGGTGCCTGGATAGTCTGCCCTGAGACATCTGTCTGGGTCTGGGTGAGTGTTAGCGTGGAGGGTGAAATATCCGTCCGTGGGAGGTTAAGGACGGACTCCGAGCCTTGAGTAGCTGGAGGGAGGGGTACATTTTGGACGGAGCGGCGTGTTTTTGAAGTCTACGTGGTGGACGGTACGATACGCTGCAGGGGGCTGCCGTCGTGGGTCCCTGTTGTAGATGGCTGGGTTAATCGGTGATGATGGTGGTGCTGGTGGTGATGGTGATGGTGAGGCTATCCCAGTCCTCGTTGTCTCGGAGGTACGGTTGGAGGAGCGAGGCGACCGGAGACTGCTCCTTAAGTGAAGAGGGTGGTCGATGAAATGGTGTCTTCTTTTTTTTTATAAACATTTCGATAGTATGGGTAGGAAAAAGAAAAACGGTGTGAATCACAGGAGAGAGAGAGAGAGAGAGAGAGAGAGAGAGAGAGAGAGAGAGAGAGAATCGTCAAGCAGTATCGGAGTTGTCATTATTAAAGATTGTGTGTTGGACGCCCCACTGGCTGGATGGCGGTGAGGGAGGAAAGGCTGTGCATGGCGTTCAGTAGTGAGGATCATACATAGATTTTCATTTTCTCTTTATTTAATATTATTCGTAGGTGTACAGCGAACCAGACTTATGGGGCAGTAATGAAAGCCTGGCCTTATACACAGACGCACGCAAGATGATAGGGTCAGCAAGACCTGACCCCTAGTTTTGTTCATAACCAGCGGCTGAGGAACGTGTGTGTGTGTGTGTGTGTGTGTGTGTTTGTGTGTGTGTGTGTGTGTGTGTGCCAACGTGTCGTGGAAAATGCTCTGCGGAGGATCATATGGGCGCACTATGAGTCCATTGCAAATCGCGGTGGGACCTACTGTATGTCTATCGGTGGGGTTTTGCTGTCCATGCCTCCATGTCAGTTGAGCAGGTGTTCGAATCCCACAGGAGCCCGGGTGAGGCACTGGCACGTCGGTCGTGCTCACATAGAGCCCCATACGGGTTCGGGCTCGGGGGCTGGACGTGTAGAAATGCTCCTGAGGAAGTAAGTACATAGCCATGCTCCTCCCCTCGTCCCTCGGGGGGAGCGTGGGTCCGACAAGTAACATGACGTGCTGGTGATCGTTCCCCGCCTGGCCTGAGACGACCCCCCAACCACCCCCTCACCCCTCCGCCGCCGACCCCTTACCCCTGTCCTAACTTCACCCCCTCCTCCTCCTCCTCCACTACCACCCCCTCCCCCATCCAGATCCTCCCCTCACACCCCCACAGTAATTACTCCCCCCTTGCCCCTCCATCCTGGCTGTCCCAGTCAGTCAGTCCGTAGTCGGAAGGCGCCAGGTGAGGTGAGGTATTGATTCCAGTATTTCGTGTGTGTGTGTGTGGGGCAGGTGCTACTGCTGCTGCTGCTGCAGGTCCTCCTCCATGGTGTTTTTCAGTTTGTCTGCTGGTCCTCCCTGGTGTTTCCCAAGCTGACTGTTGGCCCTCAGTTGTTTCTCAGTTTGTCTCCAGGTCCTCCTCAGTCTTTCTCAGTTTGTCTCCAGGTCCTCCTCAGTCTTTCTCAGTCTGTCTCCAGGTCTCCACCTGTATTTCTCAGGTTGTCTGCAGGTCCTCCCCTGTGTTTCTCAAGTTGTCTACAGTTCCCAGCCCTTGTGTTTCTGAAGATGTCTGCCGTTCCCAACCCTAATGTTTCTCACGTTATCAACTGTTCCCATCCCTTCTGTTCCTCAGGATGTCTTCAGTCCCGCCCTTTCATTTCCCGTGTGGTTTGCAGTTCCCTCCTTTTTTGGCTGCAGGAGTTGATAAGTCATCCTTACTGCCGAGACCTGCTCCTCATTAGTATCATTGTCACCTCTCTCTCTCTCTCTCTCTCTCTCTCTCTCTCTCTCTCTCTCTCTCTCTCTCTCTCGGGGTTTGTATGTCGGCCTTTTGTACATAGTGTGTGTGTGTGTGTGTGTGTGTGTGTGTGTGTGTGTGTAATTATCTATTTTTTATTACCTATTTTTACTGAACTGTCATCGATATCCATGATTTCATTATTTACTTTGCTCCATTCATCCGCCACTTTTATGTGGTAGAAGTTTGAAAAGAATTTCTTCATGCGTTTTCTAACGAGTGTTTTATTTATTATTTTATGTCCTCTGGTTGTTCTGTCCCAACATCTTTCGAAGAACTGTTTACAGTTAACATCATCAGGCAGGTTTAAAAACTTAATGGATTGTGACCTAGTCGCCCATTACTCTTTTCTTTCTCCCGAGGTTCAGAAGTTTATGTGTGTGTGTGTAATTACCAAATTACGTACTCGTAGTTACCAATTTGTACGGTACGGGGAGGGAATTCACCCCTCGTGGGGCCACCATATCTTTTTGAGACTTTTCTTCTGTTATACAACTTTTTCAAATTGTGTATGCTGTCCAAACTTACTTTATCCTCTTTCAGTTTGTTTCGTCCATCCATTCACAGGCTTTCCCTGTAACTCAGATGTCTTTATTATGGTACCATCTCTGTTGTTGCCCTCTTCTGCACCTTCTCTCTTAGCTCTTTGTGCTTCTTTTAGTGCGGGGACCAAACTTAGGAAGCACATTTTTTGTTCTGGCCTCATTTACGATGTGAATAGCTCGCTAATTATTTCGTAATTATTTGCCAGGAGATGCACATCTCCTTTACCATTCTCCTAATGTGGGTCTCTGGCGACGATGTCATCTCCCAAGTCCTTCTCACACCCAGATTCATGCAGTTTATTTCCGTGGAGTTTGTGTAGGTCTTCCTGAAAGTTGATGCAATCCGTCTGGGTCTTTACTTATTTCATCACCTCGGCATCATCCGCAAACATGTTCACGTAGGAATCCATAACTCCCGGCAGGTCATTCACGTAGACCAAGAAGAGCGGTGGTTTCAGGACCGAACCTTGCAGCACGCCACTGGTGACTTTCGATCCACATTGTGCCCAAGACCCCCGACACCCGTTCTTTGTTTCCTTCCGCTGTGATGAACTTGCGTCCATCGAAGTAGACTCCACCTTTATTCCTGCCCGGAGATCCAACTTCATTACCAGCCTCCTGTGTGGCACAGTGTCAAATGCTTTCTGGCAGTCCAGATACAGACAGTCTACCCGGCCCTCTCCTCTGTCTATGACAGAGCTCACTCGCCCGTAGGAATCTAAGAGGCTCGTTACCCCTGACGCCCTTTCCCAGAAATCATGGTGTCTTTCATTCTGGTATCATCTCCTTCAGCAGGAAGTCATCCATTTGCTTTCTGATTAACTCTTCCGGACCACCCTCGTCTGGGAGACCGATCTGTGGTTCAGCGGTTCGTCCCCGTCTCCTTTCTTGTACATAGGCACGTAAGAGGTTGTCCCTTCACCACTCCCTTTGGCACTTGGCCATCTTCCGGCAACATCTCATAAACAACATTTCAGACGGTTTGTCAAGCGTCTCTCTACACACATCGGCAGCTTTAGGGAGAAATTTCGTCGGAACCGCGAGCCTTATGAGGGTTGGATTGCCTGGGTACCATATTTACGTATGTCTTTTCTTGAATAATTCAGTGCCATCCAGTGCCTCCTCCCCACTCCATCTCACAGGGTGATGTGGCTAAAGCGTCTTCCACTGTGGGAAAAAACTTTTATTTGGTTCCTGGCATAGTCTTGCATGATCCTCCATAATTCTTTCTTCGCTAGATTAGCTGCTCTTTAACTGGCAAATTGCTCGTGATTGATTTTAGGAAAAGTTTTGAGTTATACCCCGCCTAGTCCACAGTTTTCAAAGTATCTCTCTTGCTCTGTTCTCTTCTGTTGTACAATAGCTTAGATTTATGTATGGTGTCTGCATTAGCCATATCCTCAGTCATTCTGTTCCATTCATTCACCACTCTTATACTGTTGAAAATTACTTCTTTCCATCTAAATTTCATGTTATGTCCTCTGGTTGCTCTGTCCTTACATCTCTCGAAGAACTGTTCACCGCCCACATCATCGACTTCTTTTTTTTTTTTTAAGAGGGTTGTTATTAGGTCACTCCTCACTCTTCTCTCTTCCATGGTAGGCAAATTTAAAGTCTAAATTTAGCCTTTCCCTGTAACTTACCTACATATCTTAATTACGATGTCATCAGTGTTACCCTCCACTGGACCTTCTGTGATAGCTCTTTCTGTTTCATTACGTGCGATGACCAAACTTGAGAAGCATATTCATGTTTTGGCCTTATGGTATGAACTGCTCGCTAAATATTTCCTCGTCCGTGCACGTGAAAGCTAGCGTGACATTTGCCAGAGGATAGTTTGCCTCCTTTACTGTTCTCCTGATGTGGGATTCTAGCAACAGGATAGGGAAGATGTTGACTCCCAAGTCCTTCTCACACACAGAATCCTGAAGCTTATTCCTTATCCTCATTACTCTACAGTTGCTTAGGTTGAATTTCATCAACCATATATCAGACCAACTTTGAGGTCTGTTTAGGTCCCCTTGTAAGCTGCTGCAATCCTCTTTGCTTTTCCACTTTCCTCATGACCCCTACATCAACTGCAAACATATTCAGTTAGGAGTCCATCCCTTCAGGCAAGTCATTCACATTAATCAAGAAGAGTATCGGTCCCAGAACAGAAGCCTGAGGTACTCCAACGGTGACCTCCACCCATTTAGAGAAGACTCCTGTGTGATATGTCCATTCCCCTTCCAGTGAGATGATGACCTGTCCATCGGAGGAATCTCACCCTTATTCCTGCCTGGTGTGTGTGTGTGTGTGTGTGTGTTTGTGTGTGTATGTATGTGTGTGTGTGTGTGTGTGTGTGTGTGTGATTAGGTTTATTTTGTTTATAGGATTTAGGATGGTTGTGGATAATGTTCTTGTCTCGGTATCTGTAATTGGTATGTGTTCTTGTAGTGTATATTTATCTGTGGGTCGAGTGATGGGTGTTTAGCGTAAAAAAAGAAAGAAAATAAAACCCCTGCTAACATACAGTTGCGTAAAAAAAGAAAGAAAATAAAACCCCTGCTAACATACAGTTCTGTCCCCCTCTCACGGCTCAGGGCAAGGGAGCACATCCTCGCTCCCTGACCTGCTCATTTATTCTGGTGTGGTGGCCGCCAGGGTGAAGTGGCCGCTAGGTACTAGTGGCCCACAGGGTGTAGTGGCCACTAGGGTGTAGTGACGCGCTAGGGTATATTGGCAGTGTGATACACACACACACACACACACACACACACACACACACACACACACAGTAAACTCCACCATCTTAGTGAAGTTAATTGTGTATAAAGTATGTTTTCTCTCTCATGTATGGCGTCTGAAATGCTCTCATTTTCTCTTCCACAGGTAAATAATGGTCCGGAGGTGCGCGCGTGGGTGAGATGGGTGAGTAGCTGCAACCAGGGTTGAGTGGGTGAGTCGTGTTGGCCAGGGTTGTGGATGAGGTTAGTGAGGGAAAAAAAAAAAAGAAAAGCATAGAGGTCTCAGTGTATCTCCTTGCGGAGCCACCAGTATATGAGGCAGGTTCTGGAGAATAACCTCCTGTTGCTTCGAGCCAACTGACTCGAGGTCTGTGGACTCCCCCACCAGATGTTTTTCCTGCGCCCTGATGATATAAACAAAGTGGTATGGATGATACTGTCATCTGCAGTGCTGTAATATCTCCCCCCCCCCCCTACTGCTGCTGCTGCTCACTTAAAGTGACGTTGTAATTAACACGTGTGTTCTTAGTCTTCAGTTAATGGGTTGGTGTTGATGATCTAAGGAGGCAGCCTGGTGTAGACAGGTGAAGCAGCCTGGTGCAGGCAGTGGGGCCTGGTGTAGACAGGCGAAGCCTGGTGCATACAGGTGGTGGTGGTGTTGGGTGGACAGAGGCGGCCTGTGCGGCAGGAAGTACTGCCTAAGACAATTAGTACTCGGCCACCTCTCACACCTTCACCTGCACCTGCTTTGTGTGTGTGTGTGTGTGTGTGTGTGTGTGTGTGGCGAGAGAGAGAGAGAGAGGTGAAACGTGGCTGGAGAGACGGGCTAGTGTGATGGATCATGCAGTAGCAGGCAACCCGAGTAGCGGACGACAGAGGGAGGGAGAGAGGGAGGGAGGAGGAGGAGGAGGAGGAGGAGGAGGAGACTTCTGTATATGATCCCGGGCGGGTGTCGCCCTCGTCCTGGGCTGCGACAGAAGACTCCTGGGTGGTTTGCCCCGGGTGTCATCCCTCCCCTTCCCATCCCCCCCCCCCGCGATCGTGGGCGGCAGTGAGTATCGTCCCTGCCGTGGGCGGCAACGGGCGAGTCAGACGTTAGTCTACTGAGATGCCTGCCTCTCCCTCGGTAGCCTTGCCTGACCCTAGTAGCCTCCGGTCGTGGATTATGTGGGCCCCAGCTGGTTGACGCAGGGACCCGGCCCCGGCCAGGATGCCCAGTGTGTGTGTGTGTTTCACACGCATCACTTGGTAAAGTATGTGACGTGACGCAGGTAAAGGCCCCCCTCCCGCTCCCTGGCTCGGACCGACGGACCTAGAGGCGTGGTGAAGCCCCTCAGACGAACGGAAATCTGTAGGAGGAAGAGAGAGTGTCGTGTATATAGACATATGTGTACTGGAGTGATGGGCGTGTTTTGTGGGCGTTGAGGACGATAGTAAACCACCCGGATTCCATGACACTGTTATAGTAGTACTCTTGATTTAGGTGGATTGAGGAACCGTTGTCTATCGCGCGGTTAAGTCTTCGCTCTACGTGTGTGGTGGGGGGTCACCCAGATTCTAACGCCCTGACTTGACTCGTGATTCCGTGGACGCAAGATCGTTTGAAAACTGAAATTTTTTAAGAATCGTTCAAATCAGATGGGTGATTTGACTTGCATTATATAATTTGACATTTTCGGTTTCTGAGAAATGTTCACTTGTAATGCAAAGAAAATCCTGTCGGTCGAGGCTCAGTCAGTCTTCACCGTGTGAGTGCGACGACTGAGTGAGTCATCGTATTTGAGCGATGAAATTATCGTATTCGAGACGATGACGAGTCGGCGGACCGGAGGGTTTAGTATTAGCGAGGAGGTAGTGTGGGGTCGGGTACGTTCTGCGTGGGATCTGACGTTGATGACGTTTACCTTCAGAAGAGACTGCGGAAGGCGTACCACAACGTGATGGCGTGTGTGCGTCTCTCTCTGGGAAGTTGCCTGGATTTTTTTTTTTTTTTTTAGCTCCACCGTAAATATAATTTTCGTATTATCCCATGACTTTTTTTTTTTTTTTTCCTCTTTTCGGTTTTGTGAAAGTATGATTCATCCATGTTGTAATCCATTACCAACAGGGTCATTCTCTGGCGTGGAAATCTCTCTTGTCTTCTTGTCTGTTGTATCATATCCTATTTCTTTATATCATATCCCATTTCTTTATCCCATTCCCGGAGCTGTGTTGTATTCAAGGATATAAATGCTGTGTTGTGTTGTATTTAAGGTTGTATCATCCCATTTTTTTATCCCATTCCCGGAGCTGTGTTGTATTTAAGGGCATAAATGCTGTGTTGTGTCGTATTTTAAGGTTGTATCATCCCATTTCTTTATCACATTCCGGAGCTGTGATGTACGTATTTGAGGATATAGATGCTGTGTTGTATTTCAGGATTTATTTCCCTTTAGACCACACTTTTTTTTAAGGTTATGATGGGAGCTTCTTACGCCCTTTCGATATTCCGTGTCCTAAAAGATTAGCTGCTGTTCGCCTCCCTTGCCCACAACACATCTTACTCTTTTATTTCCAGGTTGGCATATTCCTCACCCTTTCATGTCCGTGTTTACGTCAGGAAGCTCCCAAGGCAATTCTTATTTCACAGCGGCGGGCCCCAGGTGCCGGCCTGGTGGGTGTGCTGTGGAGAATTCGCCCGACTCAGACCTCCTGAGAAGGTTTTATGGTCAGCCAAAAGACTGTCATTGCCGAGAATTGCTTTTGAGATACAAGAACATGTTTTTTTATCGTACGCGTCGCAGGTAAACTGTGTGTGTGTGTGTGTTTGGTAGTAAGTACTGCGTTAGGCTCCGTCCATCGTGGATGATTGTAGGGGCCTGATAATTTGTGGGCCCCGGGCAAGTATATTTAGATATTGGCTCGCGTTGTCCTGCCCCCAGCAAGCAAACAGCTGACTGGCCAGACCTTACGTTGACTTACGGTACGGTTTATTCCTGTAGTGGCTCAACGCTTGCCCGCCTCTGTAGTCCCAAAATCTACAGTGAAATGATCCCCAATAATGCTCATGGTAACAGTGGGAAAATATACAGTGTATTCGTCACAGCACACGGATACGCTGTTGGTAATAATGCCTAGCGCTAAATTCATATCTGCCATTTGCCTACCATCACCAGTGAAGTCTTGAGACAAGAATATATTCGCAGACTAAAACTCGCATCCTTCCTGCAAATACTGGACGTGATGTGATGGTGGTTGTAGCAGTAACCATTTACATTGTGGACGTGGCGAAGGTTCCGAGGGTTGGACCTGATCTGCACACCCACCTACACCCACCTGCGCCAGCGCTGGACGTACGTACAATGTTTGTGTGTAGGGAAAAGGACCAGGAGAGGACTGGTTGATCTTATCATCATGAAGGGATTACCTCGTCTCATGACATCTGCTGCTGCTACACTTGACGACACCTCTTGTGAGACCACTGGTCTACACCCAGCCACTGCTACGCTCGGGACGTGTTTCATAACACCAGTGGGATGCACCCAGCCATTGACATACTAGTGCCGTTCACTAGTTCCACACCTCATAGTTGAGGGAGGGGGCCTGATTTTCTTTTTCATGATCATATTGTCTTGTTGTTGGGCTAATAAGTGTAGGCGCTGGCGTTTCCCAGTGTGGTGCAGGTAATTTGTGGTTTGCGTAACTAATTACTTGATACGCCAGGTCTACCGTTATCATGTGAGTGGCGCCTTCCCTGGTTCCTGACTACCATGCACGCAAGGAAATTAACATGATGTACTTATGTGTGTGTGTGTATGTGTTACGGGGAAAGAGTTTTATACTCGTGTTGCCCCGTCCCTTAACCTTGTCTGTACTCCTGTGTGTGTGTACACACACACACACACACACACACACACACACACACACACACACACACACACACACACACATCAGCCTAAGTCAAGTACCCATTTATCGACCATTCCCGAGAGAAGGATGAACAGCTGGGATTAGCTGTAGGCCGACTGTTACGCCCAGGTGTGTGTGTATAATAATTGTAATAATAATGATAGTAATAATGATAATGATAATAATGATAATAATAATGATAATATCAATAATAATGATATCAATAATGATAACCAAAAACTGAAAATATATAGAAAATAATATATACATTGTTTAAATAGTTGAGGGAGGGAGTGGTTGGGTGAAGGGAAGGTAGGGAGCAGAGAATTTAACAGACAGGTCCTCACAGAAACACCGGGGTGACAGTTTGCCCACCTTTGATTATGTTCACAATGGTTGGGTTGGGGCTGTTCTCGTAGCGGTCTGCCCCGAGTTGTGATGCGACTCGGGGACGTGGGATTGCAGGTGGCAGGAGTTGACGGTGGCTGGGATGATGCAGTGGCTTTCGTTCCCAACTTTAGGATGAGGTCCGGGTTATGTTGGTTTTTCTTTTAAGAGATCCTTGAGGATCATCATTGTGTCGACGGACGCGCTTGTAGGTAATGTGTGAGGGGCCTAGGATGTGTGGGGGAGCGACGCTGATTTGGATGACTTAAGGTCTTGGTGTGGTTGTTGGCTGACGCTGTTTGCCGGTGGTCCACTTCTAGAGGCTGTGAGGGGTGTTTTTTTCTTCTTTTGAGGGGGACGAGGTGTTTCGAGTGAGAGAGAGAGAGAGAGAGAGAGAGAGAGAGAGAGAGAGAGAGAGAGAGCAGATGTCAACGCCCGACACGAGCGTGATGTACCGACATCGAGCAGGTGCGTTCAGCAGGTGCGTCATTCGTAAGGGCGAGGAAGGAAGCAAGCAGGCCCCTTTGGGGACGCCAGAAGTGAGGGACTTGGGGTGGAGATGACCCCCTAGAAAGCTTGATGGTGGAGATGACCCCTTAGAAAGCTTGATGATGGAGATGACCCCTTAGAAAGCTTGATGATGGAGATGACCCCTTAGAAAGCTTGATGGTGGAGATGACCCCTTAGAAAGCTTGATGGTGGAGATGACCCCTTAGAAAGCTTGATGGTGGATATGACCCCTTAGAAAGCTTGATGGTGGAGATGACCCCGTAGAAAGCTTGATGGTGGAGATGACCCCTTAGAAAGCTTGATGGTGGGGATGACCCCTTAGAAACCATACAGCCTGACGACGCTTATTGGGGAAGTTTGTCAGCCGTGTGTGTTTGTGCGTGTAATTACATAATTGCACAGGACTTGGAGAGAGCTGTACTCTCGTGGCGCCCCATGTTTCGTGTTAGTGATGACGGCAAGTGCTTCGTCTGCGGGAGGACTTAGCGAGTGTGGGGCGGGGGTGAAGACAAGAGGCCGCGTGGGGCACGTCTGATACCCACCCACCCGTCAGTGCGGCCAGGCGCCCTGGGGTGTTGAGCTCGCGTCACGGTGTCTGGTCTGCACACAGTAGTGCATGGATAGGGAAGGGCTGTGCGGCATGCTACGCCCTGTGTCTGATCCGTGGACTAGATGTGGGTCTTCCGTGGAACGCTAGGGTTGTTCAGGCACTACGTAGAGACGTTGGGAGCTGAAATAAGGTTGGTTTTGAAGTCATTCGGAAGATGTCGGTAGAAATCAGACTAGAGTTGTTTGAGTCTAAACAACCCTACACCACTCAGGAGGTGCTGCGGGCCCTATATGCTCTAGGGCGGCCCACCGCCGGTGGTGGGGGACCTAACTAAGCACTGGGCCTAGGGGGTTCTTGGGCTTGTTATCCCACCCGGCCCCGACGAGAGCCAGGCTCCCTCCGATCAGACTGTGGAGTTACGGGACTTAGTGGTTTTCCCTCCTTCAGAAGAAGCCTGGGAGACAACAGCGTGCGTGCAGTATAGCTCATCTTGGAAGGATGGTTCCTCAAGTCGTGGGTCAGGTTAAGTCTGAAGTTAAACCTCTTCGTAAGTCGTTTAGAAAATGATCAGACTACAGTAAAGGGTCTTATTGCCATTCTGTTCTCCAGGTGTCGAGCAACGAGTGTATAAAAGTGTCGTCGGTCGGTTATCCCGGATTTAAAGCGTTCGCGTCACGGCCGAATTAATTTTGAAAGTTCGACACACACACACACACACACACACACACACACACCGTGACGTGATCCCGACTACGATGGGCAAGCGGATCCTTCAATAAGTTCCCGACATGCTGCGCGGGTCACGCACACACAACCTGTTCGCCAGACATATACAGACCTGGTGTATATCGAAATGTATTTTGAAATTTGTAGGACTTCAGATTGTCCTGATATACGGTGTGCTAGTATAGAATTCACAGTAATGTGTACTGTCCCAGACTGAGGGTGATGGTGATGACCCAGACAGAGGGTGATGGTGATGCTCCAGACGGAGGGTGATGGTGATACCCCAGACGGAGGGTGATGGTGATGCCCCAGACGGAGGGTGACGGTGACGCCCCAGATGGTAGAGGCAGGGGAAAGTCTTGCACCGGAGGAGGGCTGGGGAGATTGTAGAGGGGACGAGGGTAGTAGAGATTATGCAGTTGGTCATTTACCTCTCCTAGGAGAGAGAGAGAGAGAGAATGAGTGAGTGAGTGAGTGTGTCTGTCTGTCTGGTTTTCTGTCAGACGCTAGCTTGCTTTAACGATTTTGTGAGACGTCGTTTTGGTCATCTGGCGTGGAGGGAGGAAAGGAGGGAGGGTAATGTGGTGAGGGCAGTGCGTGTGCTGTGCCCAGGAAAGGCAGGCTGGTAGCCTCACGTCACACCGTTTGGCGTCGTGGTGATGGTGACGGGGCCTGCGCGTTTGGGATGTCACGGTGGCGCCACAGTCCTGATGGTGGGGTGATGGCCTTGGAGCCGTCACAGCCGTGGTGACTTCACAGCTCTGATGATGCCGTCACAGACATGGTGACTGTATTATAACTCTGCTTGCTGCCGTCACGCCCATGAGCCGTCACAGCCTCCATCCGTCGCAGACACGTTTGTGAAGCCCACTGGATAGGCTCATCTTGCCAGTATTAACCCACATGTTTACACCTGACGCTGGTAACGCCCTTGCCAACGCGAGATATACACCTCAGCGTCGCAGTGAGACAGAAAGGCGTTAGGTTATCTGGTCAGGTCAGGTCAGCCAGCGCACCGGACGAGCGCTCGCGTGTCACGGTGCGTCACGGACGCGGCAAAGTGCCTGGCGGGTGTCATGAGATTGGGAGGGGAGGGGGGGGGGGCGACGCCATGACGCGGGGGAACTGTGGTGTGTGTGTGTGTGGGTGGCTGTAGACCAGGCAGGCCTCTGCTGGGGAGTGCACTCGGGTGCTCGGTGCTACTGCGGTCGCTAGCCAAATGCTACCTCCCTCCTCCTCCTCTTTCACCCACCTCCCTCCCTCCTCATAAACCCATCCATTCGGCCAGTCCCCTCATTAGCTCTTGAATCACTCCCCCCTCCGTTTCCCATCCTCTTCCCCCCGTGTTCACGCTCACTCGTAGAGAACCCAAGAAAGGCGCGGGTCGTATTCGAGGATGAGTTACTTGTGCTATCAGTGCGTGATTACTCCTTTTACTCTCTCATTGAGGAGCCACACGGGAGTGTGAGGTAGGGGTGGTGTCGGGAGCACGCGGCCTGTCTGGGGCGAGCGCGGTAATGTTCCAGACGTGTTCTCTATCCGTGGGTGGAGGGGGGGGGGGTGTAGCGCGAACCAAGCCGCCAACCAAACCCCCCCCCCCCCCCCCCCCCCCCCCCCCCCCCCCC
>JAYMFT010118058.1:0-13336 GCA_038088735.1 Panulirus argus
TATATATATATATATATATATATATATATATATATATATATATATATATATATATATATATATATATATGCCCTAACAGAAGAACTCAGTCGATTTCTATAATTTTACCATAAATGTTTTGGTTTATTAAGATGAAAAACTTTGCTTCTGGTAAACAGTAATTTGTTAGGTTTTGGGAGGTGTTCTCAACGTGGACCTGCTCACCTTAACCACTGGTCCCTCACCATATCACTATATCATCATAATCTCTCCTCACCATATCTCCATATCATCATTATCATCACCTCCACCTGCAACATCTTGGTCCTCACCGCCCACCACCATCACCTGCAACATCCCAGTCCTCACTATCCATCACCATCACCTACAACGTCCCAGTCTTCACTAACCATTATCATCACCTGCAACATCCCGGTCCTCACCACCCATCACCATCACCTACAACATCCCAGTCCTCACCACCAATCACCATCACTTCCAACATCTTGGTCCTCTCTACCCATCACCATCACCTACAACATCACAATCGTCACCACCCATCACCATCACCTACAACATCCTGGTGCTCACCACCCATCACCATCACCTACAACGTCCCAGTCCTCACCACCCATCACCATCACCTACAACATCTCCGTCTTAGTCACCTATCTCCATCACCTACAACATCCCAGTCCTCACCACCCATCACCATCACCTACATCATCTCGGTCCCCACCACCCATCACCATCACTTACAACATCTTGGTCCTCACCACCCATCACCATCACCTACAACCTTCCAATCCTCTCAACCCATCACCACCACCTACAACATCCCAGTCCTCACCACCCATCACCATCACTTACAACATCCCGGTCTTTACCATCCATCACCATCACCTACAGCCCAGTCCTCACCACCCATCACCATCACCTGCAACATCCCGGTCCTAACCACCCATCACCATCATCTAAAACATCCCAGTCTCACCACCCATCACCATCACCTACAACTTCTTGGTCCTCTCCACCCATCAGCTGCACCTACAACGTTCCAATCCTCACCATCCATCACCATCACCTACAACTTCTTGGTCCTCACAACCCATCACCATCTCCTACAACATCCCAGTCCTCACCACCCATCACCATCACCTACAACATCCTAGTCTCACGACCCATCACCATCATCTACAACATCCCAGTCCTCACGACCCGTCACCATCACCTACAGCATCCCAGTCCTCATCACCCATCACCATCACCTACAACATCCCAGTCCTCACTACCCATCACCTACAACATCCCGGTCCTTAACAACAATCACCATCACCTACAACATCCAAGTCCTCATCACCCATCACCATCACCTACAAGTTCTTGGTCCTCACCACCCATCACCATCACCTCCAACATTCCAGTCCTCACCACCCATCGTCATCTCCTACAACTTCTTGGTCGTAACCACCCATCACTATCACCTCCAACATTCCAATCCTCACCACCCATCACCACCTACAACATCCCAGTCCTCACCACACATCACCACACCTACAACAGCCCAGTCCTCACTACCCATCACCTACAACATCTTGGTCCTCTCTACCCATTACCATCATCTACAACATCACAATCTTCACCATCCATCACCATCACCTACAACATCCCAGTCTTCACCATCCATTACCATCACCTGCAACATCCCGGTCCTCACCACCCATCAACATCACCTCCCAACATCCCAGCTCTCACCACCCATCCTCATCTACAACATGCCGGTCCTCACCAGCCATTATCATAATCCACAACTTTCCGGTCACCACCATTAACTACATCTCCCACTCGTCAACTATAACTCTCCCATTCACCATCGCCTACAACATCCCAGTCTTTACCATCCATCACCATCACCTGCAACACCCTAGTCCTCACCACCCATCACCATCACCTACATCCCAGTCCTCACCACCCATCACCATCACTTACAACATCACAGTCCTCACCACCCATCGCCATCCCCTACAACATCCCGCACCTCACCACCCATCACCGTCACCTACAACATCCCAGTCCTCACCTCCCATCACCATCACCTAGAGCATTCCAGTCATCACAACCCATCATCACCTACAACATCCCGGTCCTCTACACCCATCATCACCTCCA
This sequence comes from Panulirus argus, assembly GCA_038088735.1. Taxonomy (NCBI): domain Eukaryota; kingdom Metazoa; phylum Arthropoda; class Malacostraca; order Decapoda; family Palinuridae; genus Panulirus; species Panulirus argus. The sequence goes on from JAYMFT010118058.1 coordinate 2,149, forward strand.
ACATCCCGATCCTCACCACCCATCAACATCAACTACAACATCCCGGTCCTCACCATCCATCACCATCACCTCCAACATCCCAGCTCTCACCACCCATCCTCATCTACAACATGCCGGTCCCCACCAGTTATCATCACAATCCACAACTTTCCGGTCCCCACCATTAACTCCATCTCCCACTCGTCAACTATAACTCTCCCATTCTCTCGGGTCCCTCACCCCATCAGAGAAAGCCAAGGAGAAGCTCATTATCAAGGACCGCCTCTCCAACCGCATCCATCAGTTTTTCAACAGTACCTTGAACGCGGAACAGTTCCAAAAATATCTGAAGACATACCGCGAGCCTGGCCCCAAGCCTCCTAGTAAGTAAGGTTGACACACAGGAATTGGTTGTTGGACATAAAAAATAACGATCATTTTAGTTAGCCTTACTAGCTTCCTTAAGGTTTAACAGCTGCTACTGTGAGAGGAAGGCGTGGGTGAGTAGGTAATGTGTTTGCTTCAGCTCCAGTCAGTAACCTACACACACACTAATATCTTGTATGCTCCTCCTCATTCTCTTGAGCTTCACTGCTTGTTGTCACCGGCTGCGGAAAAGGATGGGAAAGCTTCCTGAAGCGTCATCGCTGAGCAAGCAAACACTGACAGCTTTGTTCTGAGAGTTAAAGTAGTCGTGGTGAGTCTGATGTTCCGGGGTTCCTACCTGATCATAGCACAGGTACATCTTGAGGCGATGTCACTCAACAACAAATGCATATCTTAACTATCAACAGAAAATGATAGCTACCCAATATAGACCACAAGTCCCTGCCTAGTATTCCAAGTGTAGTTAGTTATACTTGAACTTAAGGAATCAATGTTTTTGTCATATACATATTCACGCTAGATATACTAGAGGAGGTATACGAGGGGCGGTGATCACTTGTCTAGTGTCGGTTGGTGGCGCTACAGTCGCCATTTTCACACTAGACCTTCTCATGTATCCCTTGACGGATTAATGTCAAATATATATATTCTGTACAGGTGAAGCTCTGGTTATATACACTTCACAGTATTTATTTTTCCTTTAGTGAGTAGAGTACTTGTGATAGATATAGATGTGTGACGATAGGCTCCAGCGCCAATTTAGTACTATACTTACAGCTGGAGTCTGTCAGCCTCTCTATGCATGACAAATTTTGCCATTAATATTCACTTCGATTTTTTTTTACCCCATATTTTTTTGTACATGTTTTCTAAAAACGTCTGAGACTTTCGTCAACTTGCCTTCCAGACGCCCAGCTGAGAGCAGGTGAGTATAGAGTAGATGGGTATTAGCATGGTAGCCTCGGGCAGCTCTAACATCGAGTACGTCCGACTCCTCATCTACTCTCAAGCAACTGTCACTTCAGCAAGTCTTCACTTAAAGCACCGTCCTTTTGCATGAATATTAAAACGATAATAATGTGTATGCGATACCCTCCTACATACCAGAGTACATATGGAAGTACATGTGCCCTCCTACACCCCAGAATGCATATGGGAGTACATGTGCCCTCCTACACCCGTTACATATGGGAGTACATGTGCCCTTCTACACCCCAGAGTACATATGGAGTACATGTGCCCTCCTACACCCCAGAGTACATATAGGAGTACATGTGCCCTCCTTCTCCCCAGAGTACATGTGGGAATACAAGTGCCCTCCTCTACCCGTGTACATATGGGAGTACATGTGCCCTTCTACACCCTAGAGTACTTATGGGAGTACATGTGTCCTACATCTCGGAGTACATATGGGAGAATATGCATCATCCTACACCCCGAAGTACATATGGGAGTACATGTGTCCTCCTGCAACCCAGTGTACATATGTGAATACATGTGCCCTCATGCTACCCATCGTACACATATGAGTACATGTGCCCTTTGCTAACCAGTGTACATAAGTATATGAGTTCATGCATGTTGCCACATGTAACGCATGTGCTTGACTCAATCTATACCACATTTTACTCTCGTTTCTCTTGACGTCGATGTATTTCAGACATTTATTAATTTACCATCCAGAACGCCAACCTAATACACGAAATGCGAACGTGGATAGAAAATCTATAATATCAAGGAGAGGATCCTTCACGCTAGCTACCCAAGTGCCAAGGCAGGAACATGGCGTGTTAAACCTAACACCATCACCAGCGGTCAGTATACACTACCTGTACACTGAACCTCACATCATGGCATTGAATATAGCGTGACAAAAATCGGTTCATTTTCACCTGGCTTCCCAGCAGGGAAAGGTCCCTGGAACGAGACCGAGACGCGCCTGACGGAGACGTTCCTGCCCCACTCCTCCATCACCTTACCTTCCCCTACAACTCTGCCACAAACCATCCTCTTCCACGCCGCCTACCTCTACGACCCCCGCTCCACGCCACCCACCTCCACGACCCCGCCCCACGCCACCCAACTCCACGACACCGCCCTACGTGACTTCTGCGCGTCCCCTCGCCACACCAAGTACAGTGTGGTCGCGCCAGTATCGTGTATGCGCTGACGTGACCAGCGCCGCTGCCAAACGACCGTTCATTATAGGATCTTTGTTCAACGTAACTAAAGACGTTATAAATATATTTCGTTTCCTACATGTGATCTGTTTTCTTTAAGTATAAATTATTTTCATTACCTTAGATGACGTATTCATTTCATGCTCCCTCTAACATTGCTCTATTATATAATTTAAGATTATTTTCCTCTTTTGTTGCTTTACAGGTTATGTTAGACCCCGCTTGTACGATTCTTCCCTCTATGGTTAGTGTGCAGCAGTGGCTTGCTTACTGTTATATATATATAGTGCCCCGTTTTCTGTTGCGTAGAGACACAGGAGCTTGTTATACGTCGTTTGATTTATTTTGCTGCGCTAATGACTGTGCCTCACTGTTACAATAGCAACTGTGCCTCGCTCTTACGCTAGTGACTGTGCTTCACTTTTACGCTAGTGACTGTACCTCACTGTTACACTAATGACTGTGCCTCACTTACACTAGTGACTGTGCCTCACTGTTACACTAACGACTGTGCCTTACTCTCACACTAATGACTGTGCCTCGCTGTTACACTAGTGACTGTGCCTCTGTTACACTAGTGACTGTACCTCACTGTTATACAAGAGACTGTACCTCATTGTTGCGATAGCAACTGTGCCTCACTCTTACACTAATGACTGTGCCTCGTTGTTACACTAGTGACTATGCCTCTGTTACACTAGTGACTGTGCCTCACTGTTCCACTAATGACTGTGTCTCATTGTTACAATAGTGACTGTGCCTCACTTTCACAATAGCGACTGTGCCTCACTGTTACACTAATGACTGTGACTCACTGTTACAATAGTGACTGTGCCTCACTGTTACAACAGCAACTGTGCCTCATTCTTACGCTAATGACTGCGCCTCACTGTTACACCAGCAACTGTGTCTCAGAGTTATACTAGCGACTGTGCCTCAGTGTTACACTCGTCACTGTGCCTTAGTGTTACACTAGTCACTGTGCCTCAGTGTTACACTAGCCACTGTGCCTCAGTGTTACACTAAGCACTATGCTTCAGTGTTACATGAGATACTGTACATCAGTGTTACACGTCAGCCGGGAGGTGATGGACCGGTGACGGACACACAGTGCTGGGGTGACGGACACATGTGCCACAGGATCGTGCAAATCTCTGGGATTCTAGCTAGAGCCATGAAGATAAAATCATTTCAGTTGACATTGATAAACCTTTGTTTTTGGCATTTTAAGTTCCCATGTTATCTGGTCACATGTATTTATTTCAACCTTGATTTTGTCGCATATTGTGACGTAAAAAAAAGTTTTCTTATTAATGCTTATTACTTTTAATTTTGTTTGTCCAAGTATTTGAGTTTTCAGTTGCTACTAACACTCCACTTTTGACCCGTGCCTCTCCTCTTCCTCGATCTGCAGTTCTTGTCCCTCTGCCTCCAAAGCAGTAATGCCACCCAACCCATATATATATAATTTTCTTATCTGTTGTCTTTTATACTGGCCTTGGTTGTGCCTATGTTTATCTGGCAGTGGCTGCCCTCTCATTGACCTGGTTATCCTTGATGTTGCAGATTACTGGAAGCCTAAACAGTACATTCCAACAGAGCCACTCAAGGGTCTGTTGCCAGGTGTTGCCCTACTCTAGAGAGAATGGCTGTGTTAACCACATCAAGTACTGCCAAGCTGACTAAGCTGTGGTGTTATCAAGGATGGACAACATTACTTATAGTTTACACAACAGTCAAGCTTCTCTCAGTGTTCTTACACCTCCTGTCTCACTTACACTGTTGTTAATATCGTTGATAGCATTATGTGACCAAATGGTCTGGACCATCAGCTTTGTTGTATTTTGTAATTACAACAATAACCTTTTGGTAAATGTTGCACATCTAACATGTAACATGGCAAATGTTGCACATCTAATATGTAACACTGCAAAATGTTACACATCTAACATTTAACATGGCAAATGTTGCACATCTAACATGTAACATGGCAAATGTTACACATCTAACATGTATCATGGCAAATGTTGCACATCTGATATGTAACATGGCAAATGTTACACATCTAATATGTAACATGGTAAATGTTACACATCTAATATGTAACATGGCAAATGTTGTACATCTAATATGTAACATGACAAATGTTGCACATCTAAGATTTAACATGGCAAATGTTGCTCATCTAACCCTATGGTACGTGTAACATAGCAAATGTTGCACATTTAACCCCATATATCATGTAACATGGCAAATGTTGCACATCTGACATGCAATATAGCAAATGTTGCACATCTAACCCCATATATCATGTAATATGGCAAATGATGCACATCTAACCCCATGTTACATACAAGACGGCAAATGTTGCAGATTTAACTTCATGTTACATGTAAGATAACAAGTCACATTGCAAGACTGTATAACATAACAGTTCTGGAGGAAGTGTTATCTTAAGCTTGATAACAACTCATCATCTGTGCCCAAGGCTCACAATACTCTGGTTAAGAATGAAAACATCCCTTTCTACCCTGACTCTGACGTCGACACCACTGACGCACAGAGCTAACTGGACCACAACTGATGCACAGAACAAGATCACAAATGATGCACAGAACAGGACCACAACTGATGCACAGCACAGAACCACAACTGATGCAAAGAACTAACTGGACTATTACTGATGCACAGGACTAACTGGACCATTACTGATGCACAGAACAGGACCACAACTGATGCACAGAACAGGACCACAAAAGATGCACAGAACAAGACCGCAATTGATGCACAGAGTAGGATCACAAAAGATGCACAGAACAAGACCACAACTGATGCACAGAACAGGACCACAACTGATGCACAGAACTGGACAATAACTGATGCACAAAACAAACAGGACCAAAACTAATGCACAGAACAGGGCCACAATTGATGCACAGAACAGGACCACAACTGATGCACAGAACAAACTACCAAAACTGATGCACATAACTAACAGTACCAAAACTGATGCACAGAGCTAACTGAATCATTACTGATGCAAAGAACAGAACCACAACTGATGCACAGAACAGGACAAAAATTGATGCACAGAACTAACTGGACCATTACTGATGCACAGAACAGGACCACAACTGATGCACATAACTGTACTAGAACTGATGCACAGAACAGGACAACTGATGCACAGAACTAACTGGACCACAAATGATGCACAGAACAGGACCACAACTGATGCACAGAACAGGACAATAACTGATCCACAGAACTAACAGGACCAAAACTGATGCACAGAACTGAATCATTACTGATCCACAGAACAGGACCACAACTGATGCACATAACAAGACCACAACTGATGCGCAGAACAGGACCACAACTGATGCACAGAACAGAACCACAACTGATGCACAGAACAGGACAATAACTGATCCACAGAACTAACAGGACCAAAACTGATGCACAGAACTGTATCATTACTGATCCACAGAACAGGACCACAACTGATGCATAGAACAAGACCACAACTGATGCATAGAACAAGACCACAACTGATGCACAGAACAGGACCACAACTGATGCACAGAACAGGACAATAACTGATGCACAGAACTAACAGGACCACAACTGATGCACACAACTAACTGGACCATTACTGATGCACAGAACAGGACCACAACTGATGCGCGGACTGAAACACAAATGACGTACAGAACATTTGGACCATTACTGATGCAAAGAACTTTTTGGACCATTACTGATGCAGAGAACGTTTTGGACCATCACTGATGCACAGAACTAACTGGACCATTGCTGATGCACAGAACTAACTGGACCATTACTGATGCACAGAAGTAACTGGACCATTCTTGATGCAGAGAACAGGACCAAAACTGATGCACAGAACTGAACCACAACCGAAGCACAAAACTAACTGGACCATTACTGATGCCCAAAGCGGTACCACAACTGAGGGACAGAACTAACGACCACTACTGATGCACAGAACTGAACCAAACCTGATGCACAGAACTAACTAGACCACTACTGATGCACAGAACTGAACCATAACTGACGCACACAACTAAATAGACCACTACTGATGCACAGAACTGAACCAAAACTGATGCACAGAACTAAGTAGACCACTATTGACGCACAGAACTTAACCATAACTGATGCACAGAACTCAATAGACCACTACTGATGCACATAACTGAACCAAAACTGATGCATAGAACTAAATAGACCACTACTGATGCACAGAACTGAACCATAACTGATGCACACAACTAAATAGACCACTACTGATGCACAGAACTAACTAGACCACTACTGATGCACAGAACTGAACCAAAACTGATGCACAGAACTAACCAGGCCACTACTGACGCACAGAACTGAACCAAAACTGTTGGACAGAACTAACTAGACCACTACTGATGCACAGAACTGAACCAAAACTGATGCACAGAACAGGACCACAACTGATGCACATTCGGGGCCACACCTCCCTCACCTTCAACGCATCTCGCGACCTGAAAATCATATTCATTAAATAATTTTCTTTATTTTCTTATCACTAGAATTCTTACATAGGACATACCAATCAGAGTAGTTGGGGAATGTGAATGTAGATTTAAAATGTGAGACATCCATAAATATTTTTCTTCCGAAACATCCAGGCCAATAACTGAACAAGTGGAGAACACAGACTAACTCAAAACCAGCCTACTGTAGATGTGTCATAGGGTATCGTATAGAACCATTCTCCCTCCTGTTGTGTTGTGTGCACCAGTGTGTTGTGAAGTAACATGTTCATCAATGAAGGTATGTTGTCTTTGTAACACTAGTGATATGTTTCATCACAAACCAACGTGTTCATCAACTGATCACAATCTGTAAACATACCAACTAGAAGTATATAATATTGGATAACAGTTTGCTCAATTCAGTAGGTATGGCTTTCAAATGTGTTTAACGTCAATAGAATCTGCTCGCAATTCATTCCTGACTTTTGAGACATTATTAGTCTTTATGATATAATGTTAAGGTTTGGAGTGGTGCTTCATGAGGTGCACTTACGGGTGGAGCTTCGTAATTACATTATTCCAAGGATGGCTTTCTCTCTCAACACAATGCACAACACAGCCTTCAGGTATACAACTTAGGATCTAATCATCTCACATACAAGAAGGATATCAAGTTCACACAAAACAACACAAATAACATGGAATAAGAAAGTATTGCGAAAAGGAAAGCCCTTGGGAGATGTAGTCACTCGGGCTTATCCTTATCTTAACCTCATGACCCGTCACTCAGACCAAAAGCAAATCAAACGAGAATCTGTCATAATTGTAATTCTGTAATGCAGTTGAAGTCAAAATACAATTCCTGGCTAGTGGATAGTAGGGTAGGTGGAGTGAGGAGAATGAGGATGGTGAGGAGCTGTAGTAACCTGACTACATTGTTTCCACAGTGATGCCGGAATCATCTCGCTACAACAAGTACTCGAGCAGCAAGTGGGAGGAACCAGACACCGTCTTCGGCGCCCCCTCAGACAAGAAACCATTCTCTAAGGTAGAAACCGGTTCTTCCTTCTTCTCTACCTATGGTATCACCAACAGAAAGAAGGACTATGTTGCCGAGAAGGTGCGTGATTATTACTACTTCGGAGACAGCGCCAAGGTGCGTCCGGCCGTCACAACCCGTCACGTGTGACGCATGAAATGACTGGTGTAGCTCGTGAACCATAACACTGTTAAAGTCTATATAAGGACCAACACTCGTCAAGTTCCCTACCCGTAGGATGTCACGTCATGCTTTATAGAACACAGTTAGAAAGGCATCGGCAGCTTTAGTTATGTTGTGGGTGTCACACTGTCACGTCCTAAGGGTCATAATCAAGAGTGTTTGCTGGTCCTGATCACGGCTGACCTGATGGTATCAGCGGCTTGTCGAGGCGCCAACATAGTGCTATCCTCGTGTAGGGTCGCACACTGGCAAGCACCAGTGTAGGGCGTCCGGGATACAATGTCATAACACCCACGGTAGACTAGTGCGTAGTTAACGCTCGGAGTGGGTGGGTAGGGTGTTACTGAGGGTGTATTTATCACACTAGTTGACCTTGTCAGTGTCACACTAACTAGTTGCTTGTTAGAGCCAGTAACTCCTGCCAACCTCAACTGAGGCAGGGGAATGACTAACGTAGACCTTAGTCACACCTGTTGACAGAATTACCACACAATACTTTATTATTGCAGATAAAATCCTCAGTAAATAATGTAAAGGTAAAAGAGATGTGTGGTAATAAAGAGAGTGTGACTGAGAGAGCAGAAGAGAGTGCGTTGAATTGGTTTGGACACATGGAGAGAATGAGTGAGGAAAGGTTGACAAAGAGGATATATGTCGGAGGTGGAGGGAACAAGGAGAAACGGGAGACCAACTGGAGGTGGAAGGATGGAGTGAAGGGGATTTTGAGCGTTCGGGGCCTGAACATGCAAGAGGGTGAAAGGCGTGCACAGAATAGATTGAAATGGAACAATGTGGTATATTGGGGTCGACGTGCTGTCAATGGACTGAGCCGGGACATGTGAAACTTCTTGGGTAAACCATGGAAAGGTCTGTGGGGCCTGGATGTGGATAGTGAGCTGTGGTTTCGGTGCATTACACATGACAGCTAGAGACTGAGTGTGAGCGAATGTGGTCTTTTTCATGTTTCCTGGCGCTACATCGCTGACGCAGGGGGTGGCGATGCTATTTCCTATGGGGCAGGATGGCGTCAGAAATGGATGGAGGCGAACAAGTATGAATATGTACATGTGTATATGTGTACATGCATGTGCATGTATATGTATGCATATATGTATATGTTATATGTATGCATATATGTATATGTTAGTAGGTATACGTATGTATCGTGCATATATGTTCATGTATGTATATATGTGTGTATGTGAGTGAGTTGATCTTTCTTCGTCTGTTTCCTAGCGCTACTTCGCTGATGCGGGAAACAGCGATCAAGTGTGTGTATATATATATATATATATATATATATATATATATATATATGAGATGGAAAGAATTTAATTGAGAGATTACAATGGAGATTCCTTGTAGTTTATGGAGTATGATAAATCATTCCAGTAATGATCCAAGACGGACGTGTTCACTCGACGTAAAAGTTTCTATACAGTGAAATGTTTTCACTGTACGCGCCAGGTTATACCTCTTGGTTGCTGCGAGTCACTTCAGAAGACTGTTCCTATCCGTATGAAGTCTGGATGTGGTTTCCCATATCACCTGGCCGTCTCATACACACCACACCGTCTGAGGACACGGCACATCTGTTCCTAAATGACATCCATTGGACTTGCTCAGACGCCCGTATGCAGGTATCATCTCGAAGATCAAACTACCGTGTCTTTTCGGTGTATACTGGGAGAGAGGCTGAGCTCATGGAGACCCACATCTTACACCTCTTTCCTCTCATACATTTCTTGCACGCTTCAGTGGCCTTTGCACTTACCGCTCCTCATCTCGTCACACTCGGGCATGAGTCTATCACCTTAGGATCATTTCCTCACTCTTTTCTGAATCTTTCTCCGCCCAGTTCTTGCTCAAACCAAGACCAGCCCTTAAATTTGGTTCAGATATCATTAAGATCACGAGAGAGTTATGCTACAGTTTGTTCCTCAACCTTAGTGACTTGTTGCCCCGGTAACTCCAGGACTCCCACACCAATTTTGGTGTTGGGCAATTAGTTGCAGGTCTTCCAGTCGCCACTCCCCTGGCCGCCCCTTTATTACCACCGCACACACACACACACACACACACACACACACACACTCGTTTCCAGCATTCGAATATACTTTATTCAATTTGGTCGCCCCTGTAGGCAGGAGAGAACCCCACGCTCGGGGATTTGGATGATTACGTAATTGCCTCCTTACGACTGTTTAGTGGCATTTACAGCGGTGGAAGTGTACCACCTCGTCTCATAAACCCCGGACCGACACCGGCCCCGGTAGGCCTATATGGGCCGCCTCTACCCTGATGTATTACCCCTGGTGTCGTGAGCCCCAGCACCTCCAGCCCCCAAGCCTCGCCCCCCAAACACACCAACCCATCAGCCACGGTGGTTTAAGAAAAGAAAAAAAATCCTAAAACTGTCGTCAATGCATTTCTCTTCCGGTGTTAATGATAAACCTTCCCCATAAACAAACCTCACCAAATCGACTTGCACAACTACACCTCAAGTTGTGGCTACAGGCTGCCTGGTACAACAAGCACAAACAGGAACAACATCAACTCCCTCACCTCCCTCCCTAAACTTCCTCACCTCCCTCCGTACACTTCCTCACCTCCCTCCACAAACTTCCTCACCTCCATCCGTACACTTTCTCACCTCCCTCCGTACACTTCCTCACCTCCCTCCCCAAACTTCCTCACCTCCATCCGTACACTTCCTCACCTCCCTCCGTACACTTCCTCACCTCCCTCCCTTTACTCCCTCACCTCCCTCCGTATACTTTCTCACCTCCCTCCGTACACTTCCTCACCTCCCTCCCCAAACTTCCTCACTTCCATCCCTATACTCCCTCACCTCCCTCCGTACACTTCTTCACCTGCCTCCTTACACT
>JAYMFT010118069.1:0-13336 GCA_038088735.1 Panulirus argus
TATCGTGTATCATGTGTGTGCGTGTGTGTGACAGGAAGAGAAAGCTTGGACAATAAACAACGTAATTACGGCGTCTTTCAAGAGTGACCAGCGAGAACGTGACCGGGGGCGGTCGGAGAACTACTGCCGCCCAGCCTGGCGACACACCAGCATCACAAGGGTCTTGCCACACGCGGGCAGCCTCGAGGAACACCCCAGCAGGTACGAGAGGCCCAGGCGTGGAGCTGGGGACACTAGGACGACCATTCGGGGGAGGTGGGAGAGAGGGAAGCACTCTCCTCTCCCATGGTGAGCCAAGCTGTCTGTTACTAAAGGGACGCAGCGCGACATTCTCAACAATGGCGCTGCGACGGCTCTGAGGAGGTTCTTTGCCTCGCAGGCTATAGACGGACGTATACGTGGAAGACGAAGAGTATGTAAAGGAAGAGAAGGAAGAAATTATTAGAGAGGGTTAAGAAGAAGGATGTAGGAAGGCGGAGGAATAGGGAAAGAGAAGGTAAGGTTCAGAATCAGGACGTGGAGGAAGAGGAAGCGGACTCAGTCCTTGGTCAAGAGGGAGTGTCATATTGTTTTGCACTCAGCCGACGCTCACGTCTCCCTAGGGCCACAAGCCGTGGCCAGTCTCCTTTCCCGGGGCCACAAGCTGTGACCAGTCTCTCCTGTGACATTTATGAGAGAGGTCGTGGGGTGTGTGACCTTGCTAGTGGCTGACGGTGTGCAGCTGTCCGCCCTGTGGGACCGAGGGTCAGCTGGTGCCAGGCAACGCACCAGCTGACCAAGAGAAAACGAGACGTTGGTATTTAACTCTAAGACTATCTCGTATAAAACGCCTGACGGCTCAGGGAATCTCTTCATCAAACCAGGACAAATATTCTTCCCTTCTTCCCTCAGGTTGTGTTGTAATGCCATAGAGTACGGCCATGATGATGATGGTGATCAGCCTCACGTGTGGGAGGGTTATAGACCTGCCATCCCCCCCCCCCTCCCGGTCGCGCCAGCTGCCCACACAGCAGCCGTCAGGGCCGCGGACGCTCATCACAGCCGCTTTTACAAGGCCGCGTCACGCGTCACCCGTCGCACCTATGCCGCCGGAAACGTCACCCTGACACCGCCAGAAATAACTATCTTTTTCCATAATTAGCCAAGCAGCCCAGGCGGCTGGCGGGATCATCTGCCGCCCTCCAGCTGCTGACGTGTGCACGGCGTCTCCTTCCACGTCGCATCCTTCCTCCGCCGCTACCCCGCCTCCCATTCCACTTCACTTGTTGTGCACATTTTTGAGGAGCCTGATGTACTGTGTGGTGATAGCGCCTGTTCGTGATTTGACTATCCATGAATGTCTCCCGTTATAATCAGATTGCTGTTTCTCCTGCCCTGTGATCCACACACACACACACACACACACACACACACACATGATACACGATAGGCATAAACATACACATATAACGCACACATGTAAAGTCATACACATATACCTATACTAGGGTTTAAAAGACACCGAGTCGAACATTCTTCTTTCCATACAAAACCCTGGATATTATGAACAACGTTCGTATATATCTATCTTACTGAGACGTGTGTACCGATACACAGGTGTCCATATGTCCCCGTGTATCGCTGGGGCGTGAGTCTGGTCCATAAGCGACCGCTGTCGCTACACCTGGGTAACTTCACCAGGGACCTGTGCCGCTACACCCAGGTAACTTCAGAAAGGTTAAGACCACCTACTAGTGCACGAGAGAAACGAGAATGACGCCAGTAACTGTGACTCGTCATTACCTCTGAACCCACTGACGTTTGGACGCATCAGCGGCGTGACGACGACTGGGAGGTCAACATGAAACGCAGACCGAAGGAAAACTTTATTTTTTTTCCAGTTGTCACCTGAGGTCCCGAGGGCCCACCACCTGAGATCCTTGGGGGCCCGACACCTGAAATCCTTCCACTTCGTTTGGAGTGAGTCCAATTAATCATTAGTCCTCCCTTCCCTCTCCTCCCCTAACAGGTCATATGTGACCTGCCGTATGTAATAATCATTTACCAAAGGTAATTAAGCAATGCGGTTACCCAACCGTCCCTGCGTCGCTGGCGGTGCACGCATATGGCGACTGGATATCTCCTGCCACACAGGCCACAGAACAGAACAATGAGACCGTCTTAAGGCGATGTGGGTACCTGGGGCATCTGTGCCAGCCATCACGAACTCTTATCAGCGAGATTCGATAACTGTGGGACGTGAAGTAATCATGAATTTCAAAGGTAACGAGAGAGAGAGAGATATGTACCGTGGAATATATTTTTTCCCGCAAATGTTTTGTAACTGACGTGTTTAATTAAGATAAATGCGAAATATCTTACGTTAATTTGACCTGACGGAGGATGTCCCTCGAGATATCATTATCATGCAATAGAATTTACGTAACATTTCTGATTCTCAGGGCGCCACATGAATGTGTTCTTCATTCATGTAGAGACGTCATGGAAAATAATGCCGCCAAGAATTCATTGATAAGAATTCACATTGAGATAATTTTCGAATCACGACTCGGACAGTGAAATGTTACCTAAATCATATATTTACGGCGAAAAGCTTTATACATTGGCCTCGAGATATTTTATGAACAATTATCAAAAAGATAATCTTTCAAGACACAAGAATTTTGGCTCTACGGAGAGAGACCCGCCCGCCTGGACACACAGGTCCCTGGGCACTAGTGTGGGAAGTGAAGACTGAGCCTGCCTATGTGAGTGACCTTTACTGGTCCTCATGAATATGTATCGAAGGATGTAGAAGTCAGGCGGGGAAACCCAAAGGGAAAAACATAGAGTCCATTCAGCAAAATGATATATATAATTCATCACACACACACAAACGTACACATGAGTAGGAACTCAGATTCAATTTAGCTGAGGGGATCTCTCGGGGTGAAATAGCTAAAGGAGATAAGACAAATTCATTGAAAAGCTAAAAAGAGGTCAAAGAGGTCTTTTCTAGATGTTCCAGAGGAACTGACCATAACACATACAGAATTTATGGAAAACAAGACACTGGAAGAGACGAGGAGAAATATCGGCGGCTGATCGACAGATGCAGAGAATGGAGGTTGATGTAATGGAACAGAGAAATGGGGATACACACACACAGAGGTACACAGGGAATAAAATGAAGCTTTAGATTGAGAAATAATTCCCTGTTGGATATGAAGCAATCAAGGAAATGGATGGCCTGTTTGGTGACAGGTTTAGAAAGGTGAAAGTTGGACAGGGGTCAGTGCTTGTTAAGCTGAAGTGGAGATCTTAAAGAAGGTCAGAAACACAGAGGTTGACAGTTCAACACTATAAGATCTAGGTTCAAATTGGGTGACACCAAAATAAGAAAGATTAGTAGAGCATGAAGTTGCAAGACGTAAGTCACTGATTATTTTTTGTTTGGAAGTCAATCATGGAGCAGATAAGTTAGGAAAAAAGAGGTGGGAGGGGAGGAAGGGGGAAGAAAGAAAGAATGTTCATTGAAGAATCATTGGAAGCTGTAGAACCACCAGACGTTGGAGGCTGTAGAACCACCAGACGTAATATCTGTGATAAAAGAAAAAAGACGAATCTGTGGTTATAACCTAGACGCAAGGGGACAATCACTTATAGTTATGTTTCATCTGGATTCGTCTTCCCAGGAGGAAGGAAACTTAAAGACAAGCTGGATTTCAGTGGAGGTATTCATCAAACGTGATATACACAGAGAGAAGAAAAGGAGAAAAGTAAAGAATACAGTTAGAAGACAAAAAATTGGAGAGAACAAGTGAGGCAAGAGGACGGAAGAGCCCCGCCAGCACCACAGAGGTCAGGGATGTTTGTTGGTTGTAACGTCAGACTGAAGGTAATGCAAACAACTGTTGATGGAATAGTGGTAAACGGAAAATAACTGGGAGAAAGGAGAGTGAATGGTGACCTGATCACAACCTTCACGCTTTTAGACCAACTGCATGACGTAGATATTGAATAGTTCTTCGAGAGATGCAAGAATAGAACAACCAGAGGACATCACATGGAATGTAGCAAAGATGTGAAAAATTAATGAATGAATGGACCAATCAGGTTACTAGACAGTGAATGCGTAAAGCGCACGGAAGTTTAAACAGTTGAATGATGGATGAAAAAATTCAAGAGATGTGTCCACATGAGTTTAAAACTCCCTCCCCTTTGCGGACCAATAAGTAATTAGTTTCCGGAGTGCAGTGGCTAGCTTTGCGACCCACTAGATTTGCAGGCCTGGCTTCGAATCCCATACAGGTCAGCCGCCTCACAGCTCTTCATCCTCCCCTTTGGGGTTGGTCAGTGTCTGGGCACCTATAAACAGATGTTTATAATGTGTGTCTGCACACGGTTAGAACATGGTTTAAGCAAAAGGTTAAAGAAACGGGACAACACGGGTATAACACACATATACATGTAGTATTTACGCACACAATTTGACCTCACCTGACCTGACGCCAAAGGTATTGTGCTTGTTAGGGGTAATGCTGGATGGTTCCATCTTTTAACTCTCATGAGACGATATAGAAATAAATGTCCACAATTGTTTCCTCCAGCAAACTGGCACCAGCAAATGCTCCAGCAAGAGACCCGTGTCCCCAGCGGCCCTCGTCTCGACCCATCGCCTCCACTCAAACACCAGCGGTTCGGTTCGTGCCTCACCTCATAACCATCGTGTTAACCATCACCACTCACCAGCACCCTCACACCACCAGTCCTGTCATTAAGTCGCCAGCAGCCCACTAATTGCATATTCCAGGACTTCCGTGTGGCCTTCTCGGTGGGGGTGTTGTGGTCTACCTAAGCCGCCGGCAGAGGGTCCACTTATGGCGCGCGGGAACCACTCGGCGGGGCGGCTACAGCGCCTCACACCGACTCCCTCAGCACCTGGCGTCCCTTGGCCGCAAGGCTCCTAGGGCTCCTGGAGTAACATGTAAACACCTGACGATATCAATTCTATGTCCTTAGTCAGTCCACTTCCTAGTTTCTGCTGATGGGGCTAGGCTCTTCCAGCCTTGATAGCTGTAGGGTCGTGGAGAAATACTGATAAGACACGGAGCAACTCTGGCTATATCCCGACTGTGAGGATACTTCTTTCTTCGATTTATTAGTAATTTTCAAGAAACATTGTCATCTTCCTAGACAATATATTTCCACGAGACTGGTCGATGCAGTGTGAGTAGTCACCATTGAAACCCCCCCGGATTAATCGTAGTGTTCAGACCAGCCATCACATCTCAGCGTATAAGTGGGGTCAGCTGCTGTAATGTGGGACTCATGTTTGTCTCATGTGTAGCCCGACCAGCGGCTCACATCCGTCCACCATTACTTGTGGATCCTGGCCATCGGTATATCTAGATATCTTTTCTTATATCTTTTGACAGGTTATGACAGCTTCTTTAATCACGAGTCCAACGGCAGCTGACAGTTCTTCAAAGACCACAGACTCGATCTTTAAGATAATCTTCGCTCCAGAAGAAGCCCTGATATCTGCCACACCAGGATATGGCCAAGTTGTTCTCGATGTTTATATATACGAAAAGTCGTGGGTGTTGTTCCCTTCTCCTGCGGTAGAGTCTCTTCAGGTGGGACGTGGACACTTCACCAGTATCTGACTCATCGTCACTCCCTAGCCTCGAGGCTCGTCTCCATGTGTTGACAGCTGGGTCGCCGCGCCTGAGGCCGTCGCCAGCAGCACCGCCGGGGGCGCTGCCTCTCTTGACCACCAGCGATAAACATGCCGGATGTGGAATGCCTGAACACGGATTACCATCAAAGCTACAAATCGTGGGCCCCAAGGGCTCTCCACTTCCTTGTATCGCAGTGAAATATGATCCTCTCGTTGTTCCATTATGAGGAACCTCTGGAAATGTCTGAAGGCTGCCCTAGTCCCTCACTAGGAACTGTCTGAAGGCTGGGTAGTTCCTCACAACATATATGGAGGTTCTTGCCTCTCACCCTTGTCTCACAGACTCAATGTAGAGTGACGTATCGGCAAGATATTGGGGAAATGGCTTCACTGTGTAACAGTTTTCTTTGACTGAATGCAGGTATGACCCACAGTCGTCTGTGGGAAGACCGTGGCGTGGCCCGCATTCCCAAGGGAAGGTCGTAAACAATGCAGCAGCCCACAGCAACACCCACACATCAAACAAGCCTGTGGAACGCTGCCGCCTGGCCAGCACACACCATGACCTCCTCCACCCCACTTCCCTCACTCACCATCGACAAGGGCAGCTCCACAGGAACTTCTGGACTTAATTCGTATTTATTGTAACTTGAATCTATAACATAAGATCACCGATGTTTTGTAAGGGGGAAAACAGCGAGAACATCACCGGGAAATTGATGCCAATAGTCGAGATACAGTTCAGCCAATATCATTATGTTTAAAGCAGTTATCAAACTGTTTAAAACTGCTAAACGATAATCTCAGGTCTGGAGTCAAGAAATATCGTCCCAACCACACTGTGGTGTTGACCAAAACACAAAGCTCTAAAAACGTCAAAAATGAATGAATAAAAAAGAATTTATCAATCAACCTACTGTAAGGATTAGATTATGGTAATAACTACTGGAAGACATTATTCCAAGCTTTAGAACGCTGTAGTTACCACCGACCAAAATTTCTCCAGCGACTGAGCGACCGAGTGTCAAGCAGAAGCACAGTTACCACCTGATCCCACCATCGAATCCTTCAAACCATCAACGTTACAACAGCTAAAAGATATTTCAATATCGTGCCCCTCCTCATGACACAACAGCTGGAAAGCAAGTCTAAACATTAACATCACCTTAGCTCTCCGAATGCTTGGAGGCGACCAGTTAGCGCGTGGAAACGAGCGCCAGACGAGGCAGGAGCCGTTTAGGGATAGATCTAAACAAACCCTGCAAGAAATTTTACACCTTATTTTTAATAACAAGAAACCTGAAATTTTAAGTTCGTATCCACCTTTTGCGTCTAGTAGTTAGAACTTAATTTATGAAACTGTGTTACTATGTAATGCATGTAATATCAACCCACTGGTGTCTGACTAAGACCCTTTGTGACCCGTGTAATCCTTTTGCGCTACCGCCCACAGGATGAGCATGGGGTGCACAAAAAATTTGCCGAGGTTCCGGCACACAAAGACGTATTTCACCCATGAAAACGTAAAGCCATGATCTATGTAGAATGTTGGATCACGCGCGAGACGAGAATAGCAAAGTCAATAATACTGATTTAATGACCTTCTGTGATTTAATTACTTAACATTCATCATCCTTTTATACAAAAGCAAAGAAATTGAAAACTAAACCGTTCGCAACACGGAATGCAAAGCGAGTGGTGAAGATATAAAGGATTTGATATTTATTAGAAACTGAAATCTAGTGTCTATAACGACACTAGAAAATTTGATAATTATTTCCATAACGGAAGATTCACATTAACAAACTAATACATCAGAGGAAAAAAATAAGAATAGATTTGTGACATGTCAACAGTGTATCGATGTGTTGCTACCATGTGACTAGGCTAACGCCCTGAAACTTACTTGGGAACGATACGTGGAATCTCGTGACATCATGTTAGTTCCGGGGGAACAGAGGCGCAAAATGATGTATATTTACGTTAAAATGAAACATGAAAAAATACCATAAGAACGATGTTACAATTATACAGTCATCTTTACTGATTGGAGTAGCACCGGGTAAATATAAGCATCTCCCTTTTTCATAGAAGACTGTTATGAAGTACCATCTTTTCCCTCACTTACAGCAGACACATTTTAAAAACCTCTCGCCGTTCCTTGGCAAAGCTGCGCCAGAGCTGCACATCCCACAAGCTAACGACTAAAGTTTGCATTAGATCCTCCCGGCTAAAGTTCTCTCTCTCGAGGTCCATAGTTATGTTGCAACGACCGAGGAGCAGTGAGGTATGGGTCGTCTGTGGTCCTCGTGATCTCGTACTACCCGCCGCCTTCGTCGTCCTCGCTGTGGACTTTCCTCATCCGGGACCTCGACCTTGCCGCTAGCGGTGGCGGCTGCGGCCGAGTCAACTAAATTGCTGGTGTTTACAGTGTGTTGCTCGGGGCGCCACCCACACCCTCGAGGCATCAACCACCTCCTCCAGGAGTCCGCCACCTCCCCAGGTGTTTACTTCCTCGTCATTGCTTGTATCGCTTCCACGGGGTGTGGTCATGTCCTCCCTCACGCACTCTTATGCATCTGTATCCTTGGGATTATACCAACAACCCCAGAGAGAGAGAGAGAGAGAGAGAGAGGATGGGGGTGGGGGAGCCTAAAGTGAGACAGTGGAAGGCCCCCTATCCCCAGAGAAAGGCACAACTCAGGAGGTCGCGGAGGCTACCGGCACAGCTCAGGTCCTGCAAGTAAAGATCCATCTCGTCCGCTTCCACCGTTGGTGCTGACAGCTCCAGCAGTTGCTGATGACCTTTCCTCTATCTGCACATGCATATAGTGCGCGATGCGTGTCGCCACGCCTCTTCTGCCTATACTTGATTGCTTATACAACCCCAGCAACACTTTTATGGGGCTCCTGCAGCTTCAGGGCTGCGCTGCACAAAGGAGCAGGATACTGATGAAACTCCTTTGGAACGGAAAAAAAAATCCTTGATGCGGTTGTACTCCTTTTCGTCTAGTTATTAGGACGTAGTCTAGATAATTTTACTATTGCGCGTCCGAGAGTCGAAACCAGGCTTCCGGGGACATCAGATGGTCAGCATACCACTGCACCACTTGCTGTCCTAGGTAGCCTGGGTTCGACTCTCGGGCGCCCATTGGTAAATCGTTTAGACTGATTTACATGTAAACACCAACATTACGTGTTCTGATGTATTAGGACACAGCTTGGCCGGGGGTGACTTTTCGCTTGTGATGTAGTCACATGCCGGCAGATTCCGGTAATACACATACACACACACACTTGTAAAACCCCTTCATGTTCTCTACACACAATTCATCCGCTCCACCCTAATCTATGCCTCACCTACCAAGTCATCCTTCCTGTCAAAAGAATACATAACCAAGCTGCAAAAGACATAAAACTGAGCACTCATAACAATCACTAACCTGCCTAGCAACCACAAGCACTCATTACCTACGTAATGAAAAAGAGATCCTCCTAATCAAGCCCTTCCTTAATATGCTCAACACGCATTTCGTTGCAAGAGCACAGAACGCGTCTCATCCACACCACTGCATGATTAACCACTAAACCGCAAGTCGTAATAAAAAGCCTATCCCTGTCACACAGTTCAGTATGCTATACTCGCAGATTTCCCCATCCTCAACACACCGAAATGAGCCGACGAACACGAAACAATCACCCTCCCAAAGCAGTCGAAGAGTTCCATTCCACTAGACACACAACCATCTAAAGACTACCCGTCCCCAACAACATTACAGACACCAATTCAGCTCACACAAGATCCCTCACGTCCAAGATACAACTTCCACACTGAAGACACTGAACACATCACTCCTAAATAGTCGTTCACTCACCTCACACGGACAGACACACACAACATCACCACACTCCTTGACCCATGGTCGTACCCTATGGAGCGTTTAGGGAGGCTCCGTATATATATATAAATATACCGTCAGCTATCCAACACAGACGGTACCACAATACCAGTGAGTGATGTGTGATGTCGGGATTTAAATAACTATGTGGATTATTGGCACCTGAAAGGCGGTTTGTCTCCGCGAAACTAATCGTGCCATACATGTATAGATAAACTGCATGTTAAATAAAACTCTAGGAACTCCTACTGATGTGCGATTTAACCTTCATTACTGCCATCACGGACTAGTGTGATTTTCATATATATATATGGGACGTGTACGTAGCGAATTATCTAAAGGCCATTTATATGTGATGTGTTTACACCATAAACCAGAGGAAGGTTTCGCGCGCCTGGTGTTCACTGAACTCAAGGTCAGCGTTTTTAAGACCCAAGAATTTCTCCTCTCAGGCCTTACCTCACCCTCCCCTCCCGGACCTGCATGTAATGCCTGGCAGCAAGGCTCCCCAGGAGCTCCTGGTGGAGGGCTGCACCTGCTGGCCGCAGCAGAGCATAACGTAAGCTTTAAAAACCAGCGGGAGTGAAAGTTGGACTGCCTTCTCAGGCGGTGACATCCGAGGTTGACCGCCCGGGAGCCCTGTGGAAATACCAACGTGTTGTGTGGCGCCTGGGTCGAGGTCAGGACCCGCTGGACGCTCAGGCTACTCTAGGGTCAACGCTGGCTGGCTGGAACACCGTGGCCCTGCCTGACATACGAGGTCTTTTTTATATTGGAACTTTTCCGTCAAATCACCTCTTTGACTGCCATGTGGACCGATGGAGAAAACACAAGTCCTTTCTGTGTCATCGCGACGCTTGCCGTATTAAGGGCATCATTCTTACGAACAGAAATTGGGAATATATTATGGTAGCCCCGCTCTGTTGCCCCATCTAGGCACATGATGATCTTACCTGCTGGCAGGTTTTCAAATAGTTAGCTCAACTCAAACACGGGGCAGGCAGGACACCGCCTCTCTACTGTTCTGTATACCTTGGCCACGGGTGTTTCCCTGTGTCCTTGATGTTTGGTACGATGGAGGGACAAGCGGCGAATCTCCCAGTACGAGCTGTACACCATAGACCCAGGGGTCCCTCTACCTTCTCTCTATCTCAAGTCCTTCATGAGCAGACTGAATGATCCTGGCCTACCAAATCCTACCAACAGATTAGCTGGGTGTGACAAGCGCTGCCATTACCAAATGCAACTTAGGCTAGATAACTACTGTCAGTAGCACGTTAGGCGTGAGAAGTATCGCCAGTAGCCAGCCAGGCGTGATGTGTACTACCAATAGCCCGGTAAGCATGTCAGGTGCCACTAATAGTGTGATAAACACTGTTAAACGACGCTTATAAAAGCAGTGTGGTGTGAGTCCCCAGGTCGTAAGGTCAAGAGGAAGCCATAGTCTCCGAAATCCTATCCCGACGGATCTTCAGGTACGCTTGGCGGGGTAGGAACACTGCCTCGCCACCAGGCAAGTCCTCCTCGCCCCAGGGGACGACCAGACAAAAGTTCCCCTCAGTCAGAAATCACTCGAATGCTTTAAAAGAAACGATCAATGAAAATAAAAGCTTCGTGATCTCACAAGTAAACCTGTTGAACGATTTGAATTAACTATCCAGTGCTGTGTGCTGGAGAAATGTATTGTGCTGGACAGTCTTGTGGTTGGCTAACACAGTCTACACATTGCCTTACTCTATCCAAGGTTCTTAAAAATTTCAAACAACCATCGATTATTTCTTTTTTCATCCATCGCTATTCCCCGTCACCTAGGCAGCTCTGTAATTTTCATCTTTTCTGGATGTCCACAACTTCTCAGAGGTCGGGATACTCCAGCAGCCGCACCCTCGGCCGAGGTTGGGATGGTGAGAATGATGCTTCGTGAGAGTGAGAAAGCGCAGTCCTCTCGTTACCTCAGTATTCAGGAGGGACGGAGGCCGCCTCACGCGCATGGGGCGAACGGAGGACTTCATAGTCCCAGAAGGAGGGACCCCACGGGGAGCCCCTCCCCCCTCACAGCTAATGGGACGGGAGCGTATCCAGTTATGGGGAGGGGAGGGCCAGAGCCGAGTGGGAGAACTGGATTGAAATAGTACAGGTCAGGGGAAATGCAATAAGATCCGCTGAAGACCATGTATGTCTGTCGTGTGCAGCTGCAGTGTGTATGCTTAGATGAGACTGGTATTCCCAGGGCCAGTGGGTGGTGCAGGTGGCCAGGCGAGACCAGGTAGGGTTCAGTCCGTGGCCGGGTGAGGTCAGGTTGGGGTCAGTACGTGGTGAGGGTGGCTAGATGAGACCAGGTGAGGGCCAGTGCGTGGTGAGGGAGGTCAAAGGAGGTCAGGTTGGGGCCAGTAGGTGGAAAGTGTGACTAAGTAAGGTCAGGAAAGGGACAACAGGTGGCGAAGGTGACCAAATAGGGTTCAGCAAGTGGTGAGGGTGGGCAGATGAGGCCAAGTACAGGGCAGAAGGTGGTGAAGGTAGCCAAGTGAGGGCCGAGGTAGCATACTACTCCCCTGAAACGTTACCTGAGCGGACGGATGGTGAAGACATGTTCGGATGTGTGACGAGGCAATTACTGAGCCAATCCACGCCAGAGGAGCGTTACTGATCAGTAATGTTTACTGTTGAGAGGTACAGGTCATACTTAGTGGTGGGATTATCTCCGGGAGGATGTACCCTAGGAATACCGAACTCATCTACGGGAGGAATATGAAGTCCTCTCGTCTCATGCGTGCAAGGCCTCCCTCCCTCCCTCCCTCCCTCCCTCCCTCCCTCCTGAATACCGATGTGAGGCAAGACAAGGGAGCAGCAGCACCTCACCCTCTTCCACCCTCAAGACGCATCACGATGCCTCACTTTACATCATCCCATCCTCGTCAGTCGACATTTTACGATTCTGATGGTCAACGGTTGCAGTAAAGAAAGAGATGAGAAACGTTTGTGACATTGCAGTGCCCGTAAACCATTATTGTTGAAGTAGCTCCTGGAGTATAGCAAGTTACGATAATATATGTACAAACACTATACCATATGAATATTCTCTTTATCATACTTCTTTACCGTTTCCCACATTAGCAAGGTGGCGCCAAACACAGACGCAGAACAGCCTTATACCCCCATATCCACTCTCCAGCTATCATATATAATGCACCGATACCAGAACGTCCTTCTCACAGCTAACTAACACTTCCCGGTCCGTGGTTTCCCCTGACCACTTCATATATCGTGGTTCACCCAGATGACATCACGTCGCCCCCTGTATACCTCATCGCTTCAGTTCACTTTATTCCACGCACGCCTCTCACCTACCTGAATATTCACGCACCGACAACAAAGCCTCTTTCACTCCATCTTTCTGTCTCCTTCTCGGTCACCCCCTACCCCTTGCCCCCTCTACTACTGACACGTACATCTTCCTAGTCAGTCTCTCTACACTCATCCTCTCCGTATGTCCGGATCATTTCAGCACACCCTGGTCAGTTCTCTCGGTCACACTTCGCTTGCTAACACACCTCCCTCTTACACTGTCGTTCCTTACAAAATCAACAGTCTTTACAACACATACTGTCCAAGGCGTTTTTCTTTCCCAAGAAGCCCAACACCCATACATCAACTATATATATATATATATTTTTTTTTTATACATATTCGCTGTTTCTCGCTTTAGCGAGGTAGCGTTAAGAACAGAGGATTGAGCCTTAGAGGAAAATTCCTCACTTGGCCCCCTTCTCTGTTC
>JAYMFT010118080.1:0-13336 GCA_038088735.1 Panulirus argus
ATGGCAGGAATTTAGATAGTCGAAGAAGGATACAAAGTTCGTAGAATTAGGGGAGCAGTAGGTAAAACATAGGACAATTGTGGTAGTAGGGAGACAGACCTTAAGCCACATAATACTAAATACTAAGATTATGTCTAATAGGAAATTCTCTTTTTCAAGTAACATTCAAAATAGCCTGGATTTGAGGTCTTCATGCACAAGTATCCTTGTCATGCTGTAAGTCTTAGAAAAATAATCAAAAAGCCTTATAAAGGATAATGCTGAGAAAAACTGTACAAAGGATTTACTGGTGTTCAGTGGTGTGTACTGGGTGTGTGTACATATACACAATTATTTTAGTGTTGAAGGAGTCTTTTGCTCACAAGAAAAAGAATGAAAAATAAAAGTAATTCAAACATCAAACATACCTTTCTATTGGTCTTAAGGAGAGTCTGGACGCCAATTTCACCCGTAACCAGAATGACAGCTATCGGCGGTCTATTTTGACTAGAAACTGCTATAACAGCATGTTCAATCTTTGAAACATCTCCAGAGCTCCCTACTGATATGCTTCCTAAGTATTGCACTGTCTGGCCTCTGAAAAAATATATAAAGAGCAGTGTAATTAAAATAATGGTAATAGTAATGGTAATGAAATTGGTACATCATACAGGACAGTTAGAGACTGGTGTAATCAAATGAGGCCATTGTTCATTTGTTCCTGATGTTATCTCAATAAAGTGGGAAATGTAAGCAATGGCATAATAAAACACCGACATTTATACTATTACTAATTATGGACAACAAGTCAGTGACTTGAAGCAAAATATTTATCATCTATTCTTAAACATATCTACAGTACTCCTTTCAAGCACACTAACTGATAGATCATTCCAAATGTTAACAATCCCGTTGAAGAAAAAATACTTTGCTTCATTCAAGTTAAAACCACTGCCCATGAGTTTGTTCCACTACTCAGAGTGAAATCAGATCAACTGTTCAGTAGTAGCTGGTAGGCAGCCACTGATCAGGGAGGTATACTATCAGTATTAACTGCCTAGGTATCGGTAGGGTTAGTGATGGCTGCATGGTGAGCCAGCGCTTAAGTGGTAGTCAAGTTGCACTCCTGTGACCCAGACAGCTGTCTTTTCTTTCTGCTTCACCCACAAGTGGACCGCTGGCATTTTTGTCCATAAACATACAGTCTCTCCTTGTCACATATAGCACTTAACCCTTAACTCCCACAACTCCTTCTTTGTAACTCTATACCCAAGCGCTGCCTTTTGGCAAATTGGTAAGAGCATTAAACAGATGCAAAAGGTAAGAACATTACACAGAAGCAATAGGTAGAAACATTAGGTAGAAGTAATAGGAAGGATTATTAGGCAGGAGCATTAGGTAAAAAGTAGTAGGCTGGAACATCAGGCAGACACATACAATAAAAGTAGTCAGTAGGAACAATAGGTAAGAACCTCTCGAAAAACTGTGCTACAGTTACCTTCTGCCACTGGCCCTGTTAAGGGTGAGGCACTAAAGGTTAAGAAGCAGCAATGGAGTTCACCAGTTATGGAGACTCTTTTGCCATGGTCACCCATTCAGGGAGTTTCTGCATGGAACAGACATCAAATATACAGATAAATAGATAAACAGAGATCAGAAAAATCAAGTCTTAAGTAGTCTGTCATATCAAGATTATCAAATCCTTTGATAATTTTCAATTCTTGTATTAGATCAACTTTTAACTTTATCTTTTCTAAACTAAACAGATTCATTTAGTTGTCTCTCACAGGATTTGATTCTCATTACAGGTATCATCTTGGTAGCTTGATGCTGTACTCTCTCCATTCTGTCTGTCTTTTCTTAAATAGGGTGACCAAAACTACACACAATATTTGAGATGAGGATGCACCAATGAACTGTAAAGAGTAGGGATTATTTCCTTAGGCTTAAATTCAAAAGTCCTACCTAAGAATCTAAGAATCTTGTTCACTCTTTTCACTACTTCTGTGCACTGCCTACTTGATGGGTCACCAGAATTTATCATGACCAAGTCTCTTTCCTCTTTCACTTTTTGCAGTTCAGTAGAATTCATACTGTAGCTTACCTTTTGTTTTCACAACTGATATGTAAAACTCTGCACTTTTTGATACTGAAATTCATTTGCCACCTATGAACCTAATATATCAGTTTGTCTAAATCAGTTTGATGCAGCAGACATACAATTTGATTTGCATACTATTTCCAAACAAAGTATCACTTGCAAGTTTTGACATCTTAATATGCAACCCACTGTCATTATCACTAATATATATGAGAAAGAGAGCTGGTCCTATGACTGATCCTTGTGGCACACTACCTGTTGCATCTAACCATTCTACAGCTGGACCACTTATCACAACTCTATCTATGGCCAGTCAACCAGTTTCCTCTCTACTGAGGTATAACCATGAGACTTAATTTTTGCTAGTAATCTTTGATGTGTAACCTTACTGAATGCTTTTTGAAAATCTAGGAAAAGTTTTACTAGTCCACAGATGTAAGCAAAGTGAAACAAAGCTTCTGAGTGCCATTCTTTGGAGCTTGACTGCTGTAAGAAAATTGTGAAGGTAGAGAAGAAACAATCAAATGGTGATTTCAATTTAAAACCCTTTGAACCATGGTGTTCAAACACACCAAATCCAAAAATGGGCATGACTAATAATGTAAGCAGCCAGATCTGCTGCTTGCTACTAAAAAGATGACAACATAATGTAGTCCATAGCAAAAAGCTCTATTCCTCACAGAACTGCACTTGCATCTTTGCTTTACTCATTCATAAATCTGACTTAATAAAAACATAAACTAAAGCTCTATATCATCACATACACATGATACCAACATAAGTATGAAAACCTTAACTATGGAAGACATTGGAAGGCTATAAATGGTCATAAATCTCATCTTCTACTGAATTAGAAAATAACATTATCAGTGGGATTATGTTTCAAGTAATTCATTATGGGGGTACAAAGATCAATAAGAACTCACATGGAATAGGAGATACAAGTTTTCTTTTTTTGGTATACATACTCGCCATTTCCCGTGTTAGTGAGGCAGTAAGCAGATACAAGCAAACATTATTATACCATGAAAGAGAAATACACAATATAAAGGATTAATTATGCTTAGCCTTACTTCTATTGAGCAGAACAAAGCAAGAGTTGTCTCTTAACTAAAAACAGTATGCTGAATTCTGCAATCTCTTTAGGTAAGAGACACTGAATTAATGTGACACTAAGCAAATATCCTCCAGACTAGGATACTGCTTTGTGCTAATATCACTCATCAAGGAAAGCAATATTTCTGAATAAGAAAATGAACAAAGATCATTCACATTCTACAATGACTGTAAAAACTGATGCCTATTCAGAATGACTGCAAACAGTGAGACTATTCACTGAAGCATAATGGGAGTGATATATCATTTACAACTGGAAGATCATGGTAAGCATGGTTCCAAACCTGTTCTATTCTATTACCATACAGTTTAAGTATGCACATGGTTCCAAACCTGTTCTATTCTATATCATCATACAGTTTAAGTATGCACAGTCTTTTAATTCTCATGGTACACAAAAACAAATTTTTCTAATTGGTGTGACAGGCATGGACAACACTGTACAATATCACCATTAAACTCAAGTGCCATAAATACAATAAAAGAAAACAAAGTAAACATCTGGGCCCCAACCCTGTTCAACTCACAACCTGCAAATATCTGAAACATTACAGAGCACTCAATAGATATCTAATATCTTAAATGGACACATATCTACAAAGTACACCTAACCAGCCAGATTGTGGAGTTACCTATGTATTAATGCCTCAAACAACCTCAATGCAAGAATGCAGCTTGGGCCCAGACCAAGCTAGGGAGGTGGAGAGGCCTCCAAAAACATTGTAAGATATAACTCTGGTATATCACCAGAATCCATATATAAGTATACCATCTGCAAGTAATGTATAACCCATCAACTTATCTGCAAAATAAGTTTTCTGGTGTTCACTTTGCTGTTGTTGAAATACCTATACCAAATAATGAAAGCAAATTTTCTGATAAACATTCTTTTCACTTTTCACCTTACATTACTAATTCAAAAGGTGTTAATGCTAAAGAGAAAATATATCATGACAACATTACGTATGGTGCATTACACATGACAGCTGGAAAATGGATGTGACCAAATGAGGCCTGTCTTCATCTGTTCCTGTTGCTACCTTGCTGATGCTTGAAATGGCAATCAGGTATAAAAAAACGAAAAAGTACATCAAAATGAAAAATAAATAAGCTGGAACATACTTTAAATCCTCAGGCATTTATCAAAAACAACATATCAAGTTACTTTATTCTAGGGTAATCAATGATATATTAAATCATAGATAAATGTCTTCTGAAAGCACAGAAATACTATATCTTACTCAAGTTGGTTATTGATGAGTGATGTTTCTTGACTCTCTGCCAAAGCAACTTCTCGAAACTGTTCCTGAAGACTATTTACATCGACATGAAGCCGTTGAAGTAAGGGCACTACTCCTGGATAAACAGATCCATTGGCATAATGACCCTGAAATTATAGAGAAAGAATACATTCTTTATTCAAAACTTTGGAAAATGGAGGGGAAAAGGCAAAAATTAATACTACATACTGACAATTCATGGGATTTCACAGCTATTGCAATTTCTAAATATTATGCAGTAGCCTACTTTAACAAAACATTATAAAAAAACTGAGTTTAACACTAAGTTCATAAAGTTACTACATTAGTATTTAAAGCTCCACCACGACTTAAAGTAAAAAAATATAGTGTAATATGTGTAATCTTTGATATCAGATAACCTAATTCTGCTACTGTTTCAGCTTCAGTTTCAATACTTTATTCCTTGATAGAGGAATCCGGATCCTAGTGCTGTCACTAGGTACCCCTGTACAATAATACCAGAAGCATCTGGCAAGTGTCGCGAGATATTCTACTACTGTCAAAACGGTTGATGTGGCAACTGATAGTATAATTGTGGCAAGAGGTCCCCAGTGCATAAGAAAATTGGAAAATAGTTTGACAAGGTGTATGCTGACAGAGGAATGGCGACTAGGAAAACTTTGTTGAAAAATAATGCATACATAATATACATGGGTGACTAGTGTTGTAGGTCAAATGATTGTGTGCAAACCAAAAAGCAAGCAAAAGAGAGGTTGTTGGATGTGAACATAGATGAAATGGGCAGCAGGTGAAATGTCTGATTACTTCCTAAAGGAGGCAAGTGTAAAATTTTGCGAAGGCTTTAGGAAAGAATGAAATGACTATGTGTGAAAGACACGGTGAAAGTGAGCAGGCTTGAAAATAAGGCCTAAATGCAGACATATCAAGAAACTGGCTAAAGAATGCCAGGGGGTGAGAGTAACTGAAACTAAGGGAATGAAAGAGATGTGTTAGGTATTGAGAAACAGTTCTTGTATATGCAGGTGACAGGTGTTGCATATGTTGAGTGGGGTGTTAGCATATGAAAAAGGGTGGAAGAGAAATGGGAGATATATGGATAGTGTTTACAAAAAAGGAGCATGAAAGATTGGGAGGAACACAACAGAAAGTGCCAAAAGGTCAAGTGAAAAGTACAAGAGCTAAAAGATAAATAGGAAATGGGTTATCAAGTGCAACAAAGTGTATCAATGAACTTCAAAAAGAAAAAAAAAATTTTGAAAGCTGGTGAATAATGGGAACAGAACAAGAGGATGAACAGAGACAACAGAGACAATATTAGATGGGAAGTGGCATCAGGCAATGAAGAGGTAAAAATGAGGTTTCCTGGTGTGTTATTACCTATAATAATGTTACAAAGAGAGAGATTTTACTCATGGGATCCAATCTCTGGAACAGTCTCTACTATCATACGACTTGTTAAAAAATGTCAGCTGTCTGCATTAACCATGACCTCAGTCATTCTGTTCCATTCAGCCACTACTTTTATATTATACTGTAAAAGTACTTATTTACAAGTACTCATTTACATGCTTCTTACTTAATATTACATTGTCTCTTCCACTTCCTCTAACCCAATATCTATCAAACAACTGTTCATTGTCTATGTCACAGATCTGTTTCAAAAACTTAAAGTTTGAGATCAATTCACCTCTTACTTTTCATTTCCATGATGGGCAAATATGAAGCTTTTAGCCATTCCCTGTGACTGAGTTCTCTTAATTCTGGTACCATCCTTGTTGCCTTCCTCTGGACCTTCTTTATTAGCTCTTTATGCTTCTTTAGGCGCAATCACATAATGTGAGAGGCATATAATAGTTTTGGTCTTAAGAAGGATATGAAAACTATTCTAAAATTTACCAGCAGACAGCTTGTCTCCTTTACTATTTTCCTAATGTGGGACTCTGGCAATCAGTGTCAGATACATAAGGAAGCAAAAGGGGCAATTACCCTGGGGCCCCACACCAGTAGGGGGCCCCCTCAATACGAAAATATAATAAGAAGAAAATTAGTCTATTGAGCCAGGATCTCAACTGAACTTTGGCCAACTGTTCCATCAAAACAGGATGTTCCTAAGATGTAATTAAGGTCAAGCCAAAATAGAGAAAAGATTTGTCTAAATGGTGGAAACAGATGTCAAGTGTAGAAAGAAATATCTTTTGTAGCTATTGTAATGTTTCTATGTATGTATAATTTGTCAGTTCTAATAAAATGCAAGAAACTGACTCTGATGTGTATATTTGGTGATCTGCTTTGTATTCCAACATCTGAGTACAAGGGGCCCACCAAACCTGAAGTGCCCCAGGCACCTCAAGGTCTAAATCCAGCCCGCTAGCAACAGGTTAGAAATGATGTCAACTCTCAAGTCCTTCTCTGCAAACAGAACCCTGAAGCTTATTTCCTGCTCAATAATAATCATACTGAGGTCTTCTTTCACTCGCGCGTGTGTGTGTGTGGTCAATAAACTCTATCTATCTATCTATCTATCTGTGTGTGTGTGTGTGTGTGTGTGTGTGTGTGTGTGTGTGTGTGTGTGTGTGTGTGTATTTGGTCCACTACCGAAAACCGCAGTGGCTCTTGATTAAGCCCTCGTCTGACTCCACGGAGATTCTCGCCGATTTCCAATCCTGGAGCACCCGGTTACCGCTCCCAGAGGTGCGTCTAGGCCTTGCCAGCTGCTAACTGGTGTACGTGGGCGCCTCTGACATCCACAGCCATCCCAGCCAAACTGTGCCTGCACCCCCAGGTCCCCCAAGAGAGCGTCCTTTAAAAAAAGAAAAGCATTTACAGGAACACCTTCCACGAATAGACAATAACCAGTTCCCGTTTTCCACAACTGAACGATGGAACGACTCGACTGCCACAAAGACAATCTTCGTAGTCGAAGAAAAAAAAAAATTGTATGCAAATGGTGGAAGCCACAACCCTCGTAATTAAACAACAGCCTTTTAAAGTCAATACCCCGGGATCGAGAGACTCGACCCGGACGGCGTTGTCAGGGGCAACGCTGTTTAACTTACTCGCCTCGCCCTGGATAGACCTTACTTCGCTCACGTCGGTCTCGGAGCGCAAACTGGAGACGCTCCCTCCACTCCCTCCCTGGCTCCTCCACCGTGGACTAGTGAAGGCAAAATATACAATACACATAACTCGTGTTTAAAATCTTCCAGTGTCTCAAACAAAGGCAAAAATCGTTTACTGCGACAAACTGGGCCGAAGTAATTCATCTATAAACACAAAAGTGGGCTACAGGAATAACTGGCATCACCCTGACCGCATTCCGCCTTAAGGGGGCGAGGAATTCCCTCCCAGTTAAGCTACATAACGCAGAACAGAGAGAGAGAGAGAAACGAATGTCTGTCGGCTGCAACTGTAAACATGACTCAACCTCGAGCGGGTGAACAATACGTATTATGCACAGTTTAGGAAAAGTTGAGTGGCCAGAAACAAGGTCACGCGTCCGAACGAGCTTGCAGCTGAACTCCGCGACAGTTCGTGAGAAAAGAGCGAGGCTTTACCTTCTTGAAGCTTCGCTCGCGCTCTCGAAAACCTGTCAGCCATTGCCGGGACGATCTAGTCAACCGAAAGCGAAAACGAGAAAAACATTTAACAGCACACACATTCAAACCACACCAGCAAGCATTGTACACAACAGCCAGACTGACAGAGTCTTCACTATCCTATCATTCTACACCCGAACCTAATCCGGTCTGCTATCCATCATCTTACGGGTCTAACCACCGTCTGCAGGAACCCCTCCCGTCTCCGCCCCACCACCTGCCAGGGGGAACCTGCGTGCGTCATCCTGAGCCCTCCCCACCTTCTCTGTGATAGTACAGGTCTGGCCCGGACGAGTAACAAGAGTGGTGCCTAGAGGAGGGGCACTGATAACATTGCGATTAAAATTTCAACGTAAGAGAAGAATGGGCCGTGAAAGGTGTACCCACACAGCAGCTAGGCTTACCACCCATGGATCAGTAGACTCTTGGATATATATGATCATACTGGAAGCGGAGGACGATTTAGAGGGATTAGGAGTTTTCAAATACAGATAGATGGATGGATGGATGGATATAGACAGACAGACAGACAGACTGACAGACAGTTAGATAGATATATAGATAGATACATAGATGGATGGATGGAGAGAGAGATACAGAAAAATGAATATTCACTAAAATGCACAACAGAATGTTTTGACATACTTGTCACCCGTATAAAAGGGCGAGGAGAGGGTATGTAAACCCAACTCTAAAGGCAAACTAAGGAGCTCCTGTGTCGAAGATTAAAGCTACACAGACAGCACTTGCAGGATTTGAAGAGAACGTGCGATAACGTAAAAAGAAAAAGAAAACTTTCACTTTTCCATGGCGCGCACGGAAGAAATGCTGAATTATGCAGAGAGTTTACATAATGGGAGCTGCGCCTGTGTGTGTGTGTGTGTGTGGGAGAGCAAGACGGCGGCATGAATGAATGGGTTCGAATGAAGGTGGAAGCGCGTCGTCGGGCTTGCGTAATGTTACAACGCTTGAGTAATCTTTTTCAGGGAGGGGCATTGTCTGAGATGATGCTGGGATGAGGAGGTTGCCGGGTACACAGGGCCGAAGCTATGGCGTGAGAGAACGGAATTGCAAGTGAACGAAAACGCTTCGCTGGTAAGAATCAGAAAACGTGCTGGGAACAAGACTTCAGTCCTCTAAATGACGTATTTAGGAGAGTGATGTGGAGGGAGTAATTGCAAGAAGAAGCTCCTGTGTGTTTTTTAAAGAGACTGAATATTTCTTAGAATGACTTCAAAGCAAATGGATAAGAACTAAAATATAAACGGGGTTTATGAACGTGGTTATGTTTACGTGAGAAAAGAAAAAAAATGTTGAAAGTCACGCAAGAAAGAGCAGCCGGAGGTGTGCTGGCGGACACCGTGTGGACTGGAAAAACAACTTCAAGCGTCGACACTTTAAGGAAACGCCGTGATGGAGAGCTTGTTCCTTCCAAGTCTTATTTGAGTCCAGATATGTAAAAAAGTAAATCCGATCAGAAGAGGTGAATAACCTACGTCAGAAAATACGAAACTGGAAGGAAATACAAAAACGAGCAGAAACTGATGACGTGAAACAGATAAAATCAAGAGATTAAAGAGGCGAGAAAAATCTGTAGAATGAAGAAAGACGAAAAAAATCAGTGCCGTAGAGAGGAGATATGGCGGAAGACAGGCTGGTCATGGTAGACGAGTAGGCTGAAAGAAGTGAGAGGATCTCGAGAAGGGCCTCAAGGACGTCCTGACTGAAATATCGTGGGATCGTGCCTGGAGCAACTCTCTCCGGAGGTCCTCTACACCCAGGACTCGGGCGAGCCTAAGCTGCTACTTGGTAAAGTCTTCGGATGTCTTCTTCATCCGCAGCCCGGACTGGGCCTAGGGTTGCTCCTGGGTTGGGCCGTTGGTCAACCAAGCTGTGGGAAGCCACGGCCTTTACGGACCAAAGACTACCACAGCCTGTCTGGTTGGGTAGGCCTTGTCTTATACCAAGACGCCATGAGGAGTGACGATCGTATTGCACCACTGAGGCGTTTTATGCGCCGAGCCCGACGGCACAAGACTCCAATACACAAATGGCTCTTTATATGGTGCCTGCCTCCGTTATAGACCTTGCTCGTAATAACAATAACCTTGGTAACTGGCTCCTGAATTGGCTCTGGTATATGCCTAAACGTTTTTAACCATGGTATCTGTGTAGATATCAAGTATCGGTGCGTTCCATCATATCCAGTATCTACCTCCTGCATACACATAACTTTTAATAAACCACAGAATCCGGCTCCATTATACCTAACTCTTAACAACCACAGAATATGACTCCAGTAATACACCCAGCTCTTAACAACCACGGTATATGACTCCAGTATACACCTCGCTCTCAACAACCACGGAATCTACGTCTAGCATAAAATGTACTCTTAAAAGCCACAGTATCTGGCTCTTTCACACACCTAAGTTTATAACTAGAAGGAGGCTCAAATGAAACACTTGGGTGTTCACTGTATTACAGGGGAGTTACCGGGAGTGAAACAAAAACAGGTGCAGTTCCTGCCATGCATTGTCCTCGAGTTACCGTGCAAGCAGGCGTGTGTCGCACAGACAGATACAGAGAGACGCGCAGGGGCGACGATATAACGTCCAGGACACACATGTCTGTAGTAACGGGACATGCAAATGGAGCGTCCACTGCATTTAAAACAGCTCCTCCCCTGCAGTAGTAACATCACCACCACCACCACCACTACTACATACCTGCATCCCGCTACCACCACACGTCAGGACCCACGAGAACCTTTCCTGTCCGTCTCCTGCAGCGCAGCCCAGGGCATCACCACCAGCTCTCCCCGGCATATCACTTGTCATACAGTTCCCTCCCCTACACAATCCATTCTCTGACCACTTTAACCGTCGCTTTCCCCCTTTTACCTCCGCCGTTTCATCCGTCCTGCTCCCTCTCCTCCCAACTAACCACTATCATTTGGCCCTCCCCTTTCCTCTTCCCCTCTCCTACAACTTCCACGATCATATCCACCCCTCCCATCCACTGCCCCTAACTTTCTTTAGCCTCCCTCCCCTCTCCTCACCTCTCGCTCGCCCCTGTACCACAACCAACGCTACGGACGAAATATTTGTCCGTTCCCCTTTTAGCGTTGTCTTGATCTGAGGTACTCTCGACCCCGTAACTGCCCTCGTGAGATATCACAGTCTCCCCTAACGATGCAGAAAAAGCACTCGGCTTCTGAGCATTAGTCGTCCCATAAAATTTCAGTAAGACTTCTGCCTCTGTGCTTAATCGCTTACGTCACTTCAAAGTACTCATAAATCTTAACGTGAACTTCTATTTATACATAAGACTTTTTCTAAAGGGAAAAGACGTTTAAGGTTTTTCGGTAACGAAGAAAATTACGTAAAAGAACGATTATTAAGATCACGAAACATGTAAAACTGTAGCTCTTCACTTTTCGGTGGCAACATAAATTTGCGTTATGAATATAAATAAATCTGACGACCGTGGATTACAGCTGTGAGCGTCCGTTCACTCGGGGATGAAAAGCGTTCCTTGCTCTTGAGGAAATAATAATTTCCTCTCCGATGATCACCCATAGAAATGACATACGATGAAAACACAAAAAAATTCTTTCTATACACGGCACAGCACATGACACTACGGCTACCGGTTATTTTAAGACGACCTCTTCAAGGAAGCCACCGTCAGCCGTCTGTCTCAAACGAGTGTAAACCGCTTTACTATACGTAACCCACCGAGGAACTCCGTGTATAAAATTTCTTCCGAGAGTAACGATTGTGCTGGTGGCCCCCCCCACCCCCCACCCCTCAAGCCGAGAGGGTCCTCCACCTCGTTTACCTCATCTGTCTCTCTCACCCTCTGACAACCCCAGCTTTAATGCCGGGAATTATTCCTCTCATTATGCCGTCAGCAATAAGGGCCCTCTTCGTCCCGTACAGCCATTCCCTAACCCCCTCCTCCTGCCGGGGCAATTGAGGGTTCCATCCCCAGAGCCGCTGCCGTCGCTGCCGCCGCCTCCTCGCTGCCAGCCTCCCCTTCGGGATCCCTCCCCTCACCTCTGCTAATTTGCCTCACCTTCCTCCCTCCTCCCTACCAAACCCCAGAGCAAACAAATCCCACGGCTCCCCTTCCAGGACCGCTTGCCTGATTGGGGCCCCTTCCCCCTCACAGGCGTCCCGCGTCTCGCTTCCTCCCACAGCACTTCTACCGCCCGCTATTCTGCTCCTCCTTCCCACATACCATGAGGCAGGTCACCCTACCTCCTCCATACATGCTGGCTTTAGAAACCTACCCTTTTTACACACACACACATACACCCTTTTCACAGACCCCGTACAAAATGCTCTCCCTTTCACAGAGGCTCACTTCTGAGAAGCTCCTCCCTTCACAGCCGCCTTCGTCACCCTTTCTCTATGCGCCCCCCTACCAAATGTCCATAACACGAGCCTGCAGCGCCACAAGCCTAGTGGTTGGCGATACGGGACCGTCTTCAACCACTCCACCAGACTTCACCTCGCATGGTTGAAAAAAGAAAAAAAAAACCTAAATAAACTCACCTAACACATTAGTAACAAGATAATGAGCAGTGAAAAAAAAAGAATTGGTATACGCGAGGCATAAATTACATTACGATTGAGCAAATGGTTTCCCCATCATCAATCAATCGAACCAAAATAACAAAACGCTTCAGACCACGCGCGCCACGATGAAGGACGTAACAAAGTCGAAAATAATGTTTTGGATTATCGATATAAAGAAGCCTGTTGGCTCAAAAAGTGTACTACATCAGCCTATGGGGAGGTTTCACTTAATACAACTACCCTTTTCCCCACCCACAGCACAAGGATGATGAAGATGGTGCAAGTCGAATGAATCATCCGACTGAGATGGAACCTGTTACTTTTCTTTCCTCTCATTATCTTCCAAGCCTCCTCGCTCCTCGAGCACGGTAATGGCTTAATTTACCCAAAATGACCGGGCAAGAAGCGGGTCAGGGCAACGGACTCGCTTACCTAATTATCCAAACTAACTAATTACCCGCTGGCTGTTCCTTCGTCCCAGGGATATGCTCACCCTAAGGATATTCACATTATATCCTTCACAATTTACCTAAAATGCAGTAATCGACTTAAAGGGAGTGCATATGAAATGCATATATATATATATATTCATACTTTTTTTTTCATACCTATTCGCTGCTTCCCGCGTCAGCGAGGTAGCGTTAAGAACAGAGGATTGAGCCTTAGAGGAAAAATCCTCACTTGGCCCCCTTCTCT
>JAYMFT010118091.1:0-13335 GCA_038088735.1 Panulirus argus
ATGCATCTCTTGCACATTCCATCACTGCCTCCCTGAAAACATCCCATTCCTCAGCCACTCCCCTCATTTCACTTGCTTTCACCTTTTGCCATTCTACTCTCACTCTCTCCTGATATTTACATATTATATATATATATATATATATATATATATATATATATATTATTTATATTTTTTTTATACTTGATTACTGTTTCCAGCATTAGCTTGGTAATGCCAAGAAACAGACAAAGAAAGACCCATCTACTCATATACACTTATTTATACATACACGCACATACACATGTACGTATTCATACTTGGTCGCCCTCATCCATTTTCTGGCTCCATCCTGCCTCACAGGAAACAGCATTGTCACCCCCTATGTCAGTGAGGTAGTGCCAGAA
Source organism: Panulirus argus (assembly GCA_038088735.1). NCBI lineage: Eukaryota > Metazoa > Arthropoda > Malacostraca > Decapoda > Palinuridae > Panulirus > Panulirus argus. The sequence goes on from JAYMFT010118091.1 coordinate 387, forward strand.
AACAGATGAAGAAAGACCACATCCACTCTCATTCATTCTCTAGCTGTCATATGTAATGCACCAAAACCACAGCTCCCTATCCATATCCAGGTCCCACAGACCTTTCCATGGTTTACCCTGGATGTTTCACAGGCCCTGGTTCAGTCCATTTACATTTATAGGTGTTATTGGACTACCTGTTCAAGGTTACAACACAAGGGAAAAGTCAGATTTGGGTAAGGTGTTTCACTGAGTACAGTATCATCAAAGAACTTATTAATCCTAAAGGAGATCACATTTCCCTGGTACTGGATGTATTGGAGACATGTGATACAGGGTCCTTCTGGGTAACACCAGGATTATTATAGAAATTGGTCCTAGGACAATTATAAATAACTATGAAAATAAATTGAAGTCCTATCCTAGATATAGTACAATCTATCCATAAGAGTTGCACTGGGAAAAGTTTGGTCAGGAACATAATCCCCTTATCAATTAGGTTTCATTAGTATGACTTGTGACACACTGGGCTTGAGACAGGTTGTCAAAGAGCCTACCCCATCATAAGTTGAAATCCCCTGTAATGCCTTGTATAATAATTCCAAATCTATATAATAGTAGAGTTCTTCCTTCCACAAGGACTGGGAAGATCATTTAGAATCATATTCCACCTGTTGATGGATAGCATTTTAGGATGGTTAAGTTTACATTCAAAGTCTGTTATGAAATTTCTATATTTAAAGATATTGTATGAAATTTCGGTCATATCTTTTATGGTGATACAAAAGTTTATTACAGTTAGATTTCTTGGATTTCTTCCCTACAAGCCTTGGGTAAATCGTTTTGAATCGTATTCCACTTGCTGATAGTCACCACTTTATGAGAGCTAGATATTGTTTATGTGCCAGATAAGTAAGAACCATCAGCTTTGAAAACATTAAAATACATAATATGCCATGAAACAATATGTGAACAAACATATATAACACAATCAGAAATGGATGAATTCACTTTCAACTGCAAACCACATAGCAGGCATACATGAAAATGTCAGCCCCAGTAATGTAGATACATGGATGTTTTACAGTTTGGATATGGATATAATTTTGTTTTTGGAAATGGTTATGTGAGCTGAATTGAAAAATTGTACACTTTTTCTCTGCTGTCATTATGAAATACATGATTACTAAAAAAATCCTTAAAATACCCCTTCATTTAGCAGTACAAATGGATTATTATTTAGTGTGAGATAAGTGCCAAGAACATTGACAATATATTAGATAAATAATTTTTTGAAGTTAGTAGGGGATAAGGGACTGTTAGTCAAAAATACATGATATAATACTCAAAACTTTATGTAAACAGTGAAAAGAATGTACCAGATAGCACTTAAAATGTTATTTAAGTAATGAAAATAATATACAATATGTACAGAAAAAAATAGACAGCTACCTGCCCCCTATTCATGAACTGACTCATCACCCAATTCAGACTCTGCAAAAAGTTGCATGGCAGCCAGCTGTGAGGCATGCCCCTGTTCCTCTGACTATAATCCCATAAAGGCAAGTAGCAGCAAATGTGCCAGAGCTTTGCTAAAGTTCATCAAGTACTTTCACCTTTTCCTCAAAGTAAATGGTCTTCTTTCTCATCTTGTAGTAAGTGAACTTGCTGGATGTTTAAGCATAATAGTGACTGATACTTATAGTCACATTTGCTGAATTACATGAGTGGCAAGTGAGACATCTTAACACACTGGATATTAGCAGAGAACTGATACACTGGGCAGCTTGGCATGGGCACTGTTGCTTTGGTGAACTGTGCAGCAAGGTGGGCTTACATTGCAAGGCAATGGGTCATGATGAATCTCAAAACATTTGTAATTTAGGCAACTGCAATGTATCAAAACCAGTACATCAAATCATACTAAATCATGACCTATCTGTATTTCATTAATAAGTTAAAAACTATTAGTACAAAATGCATCAAAAAATAAATGAACTAGATTTTAAATTTTATGATTTCAGAGTGTTGTATAAGATACCTAATATTCTTTTCCTGTAATAATGAAATAATTAAAAAGGGTTATTTGAATTATTTTTACTCATTATATATTTCATAATGATGGCAGAGGAATATTATATAAGATTTGTATCCCATTGTCCATGGCTTGTAAGCACAACCATGTTTATCCACTTCTCCACAGTGGTGCAGGTACAGATTGTCTGCATACCTATTTGGGTTGGTTATCCATTAAAGTATGTGTATCCATTTCAACATGTTCTCAAAAAGCTAAACAGGTACCAGAGTACCAGGAAGTACTTGTACAGTATGTAAAGCCAACACCCTTGAGGTTAAATTATAGGTGCTCAGGTGATATCCAAGTCCACGGGTCTTTCTCACTTTACTGTGGTGACTATTTGTATGAAAAGATAAGATTGTCTAGTTCATTGTCTGCCACAATTGCAACAACTAAAAAGGTGTACAGGAAAAGTAGTAATGAGATAGAAAAGATGGAAAACTTACTGAGTATTAGGATGGATAACCAGAATGAAGAAAACATGCACTAACCATTTCAGCTGATTAGTGTAGGCTTTAACTTGTTATGATTATATAAAGGGTGAATTTGGCAAGTTTAGTCTGATGAAGAATTTTGGTGCAAGTAAGGGGTGGTTTGAGAGGATCAAACATCATCATGGTTTTCATAACATCCGTATGACTGGTGAGACTGCCAGTGATACCAAGGTAGCACAGGAGTACCCTGGGTATCTTAAAGAAATTATTGATCGAGATTATACACCTAAACAAGTTTTTCATGTTGATGAGACTGGCTGTTTTGGAAAAGAATCCCTTCATGGACATTTCTTAGCAAAGTATGCTCCAGGATTCAAGGCAGCCAAATATCATTTGACACTTCTGAGAGGGAATGCTGAGGGTGATTTTAAGATTAACAACCTGTTTCATTAAAAAAATGCAAGGGACTTAAAAGGCTGTGTAAAGTCTGTTGTACTAATTATTTGGCAATCTAACTAAAAGCTTTAGGTTACCCAGCTTATTTTTAATGATTGGTTTAATGGGTATTTCTGTCTAGCTGTAAGGCACTACTGCTTTAATAACAACTTGTTCAATAAAACTGTACTTATTCTTGATGATGCACTGGGCCTTCCTCAGCAATTGACTGAAATAAACCTAAAGGTTAGGGTGGAGTTCCTCCATAACAATACCAATTTCTTGCTTCAGCCCTTGGATCAGGGTGTGACTGCCACCCCTCAAGGCATATTACCTGAGGAAGACATTCTGCTAATTCCCCAATGGTACAGATGTGAAAGTAAACCTTCGCTAAGGAAGGGTGAGAGAACTACAGTATCAAAGATCCTGTAAACTACATTACATTGTCATAGGATGAGGTTAAAACCACAACAATGAACAGTGTTTGGTGTAAACTATGGCCTGATTTTCTCAAGTCTTGGGCAGGAAGGCCATGTTCAGTTGTGTGTGTGTGCGTGTGTGTGTTTTTCATTTACAGTTTCTTGGTAGGCAAGGAACTGGTATGATGAAGGGTGAGGGGAGTTAGTGAGAATGGGAGAGGGTTGAAAGGAAAGGTGATGGTGAAGAAATAATGAAGAGAGAGGAGAGAAAGGAGTTAGGATAGGTAGGTAGCAGTTGGTAGGTAGCCAACAACCAGGGAGGTATGTTAGCAGTACTACCCGCCTGGGTATCAGGAGGGTTAGTGACAGTTGCATTGTGAGCCAGCACTTCAGTCGTTGTCAAGTTGCACTCTTATGACCTAGGTACCTGTCTTTCCATTCTTCCTCACCCACACGTGGACTACTGGCTTTCTCCCCTCAAACATACAATCTCTCTTTGTTGCACATAATACTTGAGAACACTTAACTCACACAGCTCCTTCTTCATAACTTTAGATTTTCCTGTAGTGAGCACTATGCGCTAACCCTGCCTTTTGACAAAGTGATTGGAGCCGTAGATAGCAGTAGTAGGTAGGAACATTTAGGCAGGAGCATTAAGCAAAAATATGAGGGAGTATTAAGCAGGAGCATTAGGTAGATAATTGGTTAGTAGTAGTCAGTAGAAACATTAGGTAGGAGCCTCTGCAAACACTGCACTCGAGTTGCCCTCTGCCAGGATCCTGTTAAGAGTGAGGCACTAAAGGTTAAGAAGCAGCACTGAAGTCCACCAGTTATGGAGACTCTATTGCTGTAGCCACTCCCTTGAGGGAGTTCCAGTTGGAACAGGCATCAGAGATATAGGTAGATAGATAATTAGATAGATGGGAAGGTGTAGTGAGTGAGGGAGAAGGGGTAATGATGATGGGAGAGGGGGGATAATAAGGATGGGAAAAGGGAAGTAGTAGCAAGGATGGGTGAGTTGGTGGTGAAAATGAGAGAAGGAAGGGGAGAAAGTAATGAGGGTGGGGAGAAGGTAGTAGTTTTTCTATATTAAGAGGCTGAGGAGATTGTATTATCTCCAAAAACATCTTATTACATTGTTAACTTTGATATTTAGATGTCTACTGTCTGTTCAGTATATGTACCTAGTAATATGGAACACCAACCATTAATGAATTCTTAAAAGAAATATTGTTACTGATGTAGGAGAAAAAGAAAATGGATTATGAGAGATAGGTGGTTGTTAGTGCTTTTGCATCTGGCCATGAGAAGAAAGATAATGAGGCAACTGTTTTGGGAGCAGTTGTGTGAATGTGTCAGCTGTTTTGATGCAAGAGACTGGGTATTAATTATGGGTGATTTAATTGCAAAAGTGAGTAATGTGGTAGCTGAGGGTCTAATTGAGGAGCATGATGTATTCAGTAATGTGAAAGAAAATGATGAAATGCTTGTGGAGTTGTGTGCTGAGAAAGGACTGGTGATTGGGAATGCCTTTTTAAAAACAGAAACATACTTGATTATATGTGGGTGAATAGGAAAGATGGTAAGTGGGTATTACTGGAATATATGCAAATAATTAATAGTGCAAAACAGAGACTCTTAGATGTGAATGTGCTGAGAAAGGCAGCTGGTGGGATTACTGATCATTTTCTGATGGAGGTAAGAGTGAAGATTTATGGAGGTTTCAGAAAGGAGAAAATGATATAGGCAAGGAGAGGGTGGTGAAAGTAAGTGAGCTTAGAAAAGAGACGTGTGAAAAAATACCAGAAGAGATTGAGTACAGAAAAGCAAAAGCTCTGGGGGTAATTGGGGAATGAGAGGTATTTAGGGAAGCAGTGCTGGCAAGTGTGAGAGAAGTTTGTGACACTGGAAGGTAGAAAGTGAGCAGGTCAGAAAGGGTAGTGAGTAGAAGAATGATGAAGTAATGTTGCTAGTGAAAGAGAAAAGAGATGTATATAGATGCTACTTAAAGGGAAAGAGTGCAAGTGATTGGGCTGTGTACATGAAAAAGCAGCAGGAGGTCAAGAGGAAGGTGTAGGGGTTGAAAGAGAGTTAGGGTGAGTGAGTATCAGCAGACTCCAGGGAGAATAAGGTGTTTTGGAAGGAAGTTGATATTGCAAGAAAAACAAGAGAACAATTGGGGTTATCACTGAAGAGGGGCAAATGGTAACAGATAGTGGTAAGATAAAGAGGAGATGGAGTGAGTCCTTGAAGGATTGTTGAATGTGTTTGACGATAGGGCGGCAGATGTAGGATGTTTGGGTTGGGGAGGTATGCAAGGTAAGAGAGTCTTAAAAAGTGGTTTAGTGAAAAGAAAAGAGGTGGTGAAAGCCTTGTGGCGGATGAAATGTGGCAAGGTGGTTGCAGTGGATGGTACTGCAGTTGTATTTCTTTAAGAAATTGTGTGACTGCATTTTTGATTGGTTAGTCAGGATTTTCAGTGTATGTTTGGATTATGATGAAGTGCCTGAAGACTGGTTGAATTCATGTATAGTGCCACCATATAAAGACAAGGGGGACAAAGGTGAGTGCTTGAATTGCAGAGGTATTAGTGTGTTGAGGGTACCTGTTAAGCTGTATGGACAAATGGTGATCAAAATGGTAGTAGTATACACAGAGCATCAGAATTGGGAGGATCATTGTGGTTTCAGGAGTGGTAGAGGATGATGTGGAGTATCTGTTTACCTTGAAGAATGTGCATGACAAATACTTAGAGAAAAGAAGGATTTGCTTATGACATTCATGGATCTGGAGAAAGCATACAATAAGTGTGCCAGAGATGCTTTGTGGAAGGTTTTACAAATATATAATATGGAAGGAAAGAAGCAGTGAGCATTTTTAATAAGAGAGTAAGGCATGTGTGCAAGTGGGTAGAGATGAAAGTGAGTGGTTCCAGGTGAAGGTGGATCTGTGCCAGGGATGTGTGATGTTCCCATAGCTGTTGAATCCATTTATGAATGGGGTGGTGAGGGAGGTGAATGGTCTTACAGAGAAAAACAGATATGAAGTTGCTTTAGGGGGGGATCAGTTGTTTTTTGCTGATGATACAGCACTGATACTGGATTCAAGTGAGAAACTGCAAAAGCTGGTATCAAAGTTAGGAAATGTAAGTGAAAGGAGAAGGCTAAAAGTAAATGTGAATAAAAGCAAAGTTATTTGGTTTAACAGTAAAAAAACAAGAGTTTATTTGGAATGTAAGTTTGAATGGAGAGAGTTTGGAGGAAGTGGAGTGTTTTAGATACCTCGGAGTGGATATAGCAACAAATGGAGCTGAAGTGAGCCATAGGATAAGTGAGGGATCAAAGGTCTTGGGTGCATTGTGGAATGTGTGGGAAGAATCTGTAGTTACCTATTTGTACTGTACATGGAGAGAGTTTTATACTCATGGGGTACCATCTCTTGAACACTCTCCCCTGTCATACAGCCTCTTAAATTTATGCATGCTTTCTTCATTCAGCATGTCCTTACCTCAGTCAATCTGTTCCATTCATTCACGACTCTAAGTCTTCTTGTTGCTGTATCACTACATCTTTCAAAGAACTGTCCACTTTGTTAATCTCTTTTAAAAACTTAAGGGTTGTGATCAGGTCACCCCTAACTCTTCTTTCCTCCAAGGTGGATAGATTTAAAGCCTTCTGCCTTTCCTGTAGCTTAACTCCTTTAGTTCTGGTATTATCTTTGTTGCCCTTCTCTGGATCTTCTGTATGAGCTCTTTGAGCTTCTTTAGGTGTGATTCCCAAACCTAAGAAGCATATTCTAGCTTTGGCCTTGTTTAGGATATGAGTAAATTGCTAAATACTTCCTGATTCATATACCTGAAAGATGTTCTGTCATTTACCAGCAGCCAGTTTGTTTCCTTAAATACTTTCCTAATATAGGAGTCTAGCAACAGATCAGGGATGATGTCTACTCCCATGTCCTTCTCACACACAGAAATCCTGAAGCTTATTTCTGCTAGGCATTAATTGTATTGAGGCTGTCTTTTGCTTTGTATCATCCTCATTACTTTACATTTGCTCTGGCTGAATTTCATCTGCCTCATTTCAGATCAACTTTAAAGTCTGTTTAGGCCCCTTGTAAGCTGATGCAATCCTTCTTGCTTTGCATTTCCCTCATGACCTCTGAACTATTTGCTAGCATATTAAGGTAGGATTCCATACCTTCAGGCAATTCATTGATATAGCTCAGGAAGAGTAGTGGAATCAGAGCTAAACCCTGTGGCATTTCACTTGTCACTTCAACCCACTTGGAGAAGGCTCCTCAAACATACTTCCATTGTTCCTTCCCAATGACATAAACTTTTATCCATCATAGGAATTTCCCCCTTATTCTGGCTTGATGATCCATCTTCTTAATCACCCTCCTGTGTGGTACAGTTTCAAATGCCTTCAAGCAGTCCAAATACAGGCATTCCACCCAGCCTTCCCTATTGTCCAATACTGAGCTCACTCTCTTGTAAAATTTTGAGTTTAGTTACACATGAAATCCTCTCTGTAAAACCATGCTGTCTCTCAGGAAATTTCTTGTCTGTAGAAAGTCATACTCCTGTTTTATTATCGAATAATCTTTTCCAGAACCTAACACACCACCCTTATTAGTGACACCTGTCTGTAGTTCAACCATTGTTCCTGGTCTTCTATCTTATATATAAGTATGTTTGCCCTTTTTCATTCCCTTGGCACTGTGCCTCTCTCCACTAATGTCCTGGGCAGTAATTCAAATGGTTAATGTTGTGTATTTTCACACATTTTTAGCATATGTGATGAAATTTCATCATGATCATGAGCTTTGTATGAGCTAAGCCCTTTTAGTATTCTGTTAACATCTTTTCTATACACCTCAATGATTGATTAAATCTCCCTTCCCATTCCATCTCACTGGTGTTGGGGCTATAGTCTTCCACTGTGAAAACACTTTTGAGCTTGGTGGTCAATTCCTCACATATCTTTACGTCATCATCTATAAATTTTCCCTCTGAGTCCCTAACCCGATTAGCTGCTCCTTGATTAATAAGTGAATCCTGATGAAGTTATGGAAAAGTTTTGGATTTTCACTTCTCTTACCCACAATACTCTTTCAAAGTTTCTTTGATCCTTTCTTTTTTTTATCCTGCTTTACTCATCCCATGTTCCTTTATACCTTGCAAATTCTGGCTTGCTAGAGTGCCATCTACATCTTTATTACTGCACATCTTGAAGCTTTCTTGCTTTATGACATACTTCATTAAACCATTCCTTTCTCTTTCTTACCCCTCCCTCTATTAATGATTATTGGCTTTGGGTTGAGAGGTTCTGGGAAATTTACAATGAATGAGTAGGGGCATGGGTACCCCAAGCCTCTAATTGTTAATAGGGGAACAGTAAGAGAGAAGAACAAGAAAAGAGGATAAGAGAAACTTTGAAAAGAATATTGAGGATAAGGCAGGTGCAAATCCAAAACTTTTCCATAAATTCATCAGAAGTCAGTTACCAGTTAAGGAGAAGCTAATCAGGCTAAGGGGTTCAAAGGAAAACATTGTGGAGGATGATGTAAAGATACATGAGGAACTGAACAGCAAGTTCAAAAGCATTACTGCTGTGGAAGACTTTATCTAATCACCAATGAGATGGAATGGGGAGGGGATTTTGGAAATATTTGAAGTACATAGAAAAGATGATAACAACATTAAAGCTACATGGTCCATACAAAGCTCGTGGTTTCAACGAAATTTCATCATACGTACTACAGATGTGTGCAAATACACAAGATAAACCACTTGAATTACTGTTCAGGACATTACTGGAGAACTGCATAGTGTCAAGCAAATAAAGAATGGCAAACATCATACCTTTATGTAAGAAAGGAGACCAGGAACAGGGATTGAACTACAGACTGGTTTTTCTAACGAGTGTGGTGTGTATGGTTCTGGAAGAGAGTATTAGAATGCAAGTGGATGACTTTCTATCAAGGAAAAATTTCCTAAATGATGGACAGCATGGTCTTGGGGAAAGGAGGTCATGTATAACTAACCTCATAGAGTTTTACAAGAGAGTGAACTCAGCCCTGGACAAAAGGGATGGCTGGGTGGACTGTCTGTATTTGGATTATCAGAAGGCATTTGATCCTGTACCACATAGGAGGCTGATTAAGAAGATGGATCACTAAGAAGGAATAAGGGGAAAATTCCTATGATGGATAAAAGTATATTGCACTGGCAGGGAACTAAGGACACATGTTAGAGGAGCCTTTTCCAAATGGGTTGAGGTGACCTGTGGATTGCTACAGGGTTCAGTTCTGAAACCATTACTCTAACTGACCTATATTAATGACTTGCTTGAAGGTATGGAATCCCACCTGAATATGTTTGCAGATGATGCAAAGGTCATGAGGGTAGTGAAAAGTAAGAAGGATTGCATCAGCTTACAAGGAGACCCAAACTGACAACAATATTGATCTGAAAAGTGGTTGATGAAATTCAGTCAGAGCAAATGTAAATTAAGAGGATGGAACAAAGTGAAAGACTGTATCAGTATGATTATTACCTAACAGGAAATAAGCTTCAGGGTTCTGTGTGTGAGGAGGACATGGGATTATACAGGCATTGAGGTGAGAGTTTCTGCAAGAAAATTAAAATTAAACAAGAAAATGCTTATCTTCTTTGCCAGGCAAAGAGTAAATGAGAGCTTTTTATTTTCATTCACATCCAAGACAATATCAATCACATCTAAGACAACCATAAGACCTCTAAGTGGGTTTATCAGTGGCTTACCACAGGGCTTAGTCTTAGGTGCACTGCTCTTCTTGGTGTATGTAAATGACTTGCTTGATGGACTGAAATTGTAAGTTCACATTTGTGGACAGTGCTGAAGTCATGAGAAAAATAAAGAATGATGATTTCATTAAACCATTGAGGGACCAGGGCAAAATCCAAATTTGGTCAGATTTAAAGTTGAGGAGATTTGATACAAGTGAGTGTAAGGTAATGAGGGTGGGACAAAGCGAAGAAGGTCTCAGTGTGATTATTACCTAACTGGAAATGAATTACTGGAATCTGAATGTGAATGAGCCCAAAGGGTTGACATTGTCCCCAATTTGTCACCAGAGCTACAAATTAGTGGACCTGTGAAAAAGGCAGACTGGCAATTGGCACAAATAAGAATTGCATTCAATTACCAGTATATGGATAAAGATATGTTTGGTAAGTTATTCACTACACAAACCAAAATTGGATTGTGTTTCACAAGTCTGATCACCACATAAAGAAGCACAAACATCTGATTGAGAGGGCACCGAGAGGAGCAACTAGGATATTATCAAAACTAAAAGGAGTGATTTATAACTAAAGATTTAGGGCTACAAAGCTGTCCATCATGGAAGAGAGGAGAAGAGAGGGGAGACAATATAAGCCTTCAAGTTTCTAACTGAGCTGGATCATACTGATTGTAAACAGATCTGCTAGAGATGCAGCACCAGAGGCCTTGCCAGAAAGCTGGGCACAAAGCTAGTTAGGATGTTAAGAAGTATGGGTTCATAGTAAGGGTGGTGGATGGTTGGGATAGATAAACCAATAGGACCAAATGCTAGCAGTTTACAGAGCTTTACAAGGCTACATGATGGCATAAAAGTTCAGGATATGGGGCCTTACAAGTATAGAATTCCCTTCCCATACTGTACATGGAGGTAATGAATATAAGATTCTAGTTCTCTTTTCCTCAAAAAGTATATTTAGGTGAAAATTATTTTTTCATCATTATTGGTTGAAACACTGGGCAGTAGAATGTATGACTAGATGTATGGTACATCTGATAATGCATTCTACTGCTCAGTGTGTCTAGCATAAGCAAAGAACATGAAAGCAGTTTATTAATGGAGAGTATGAGAACTGGTGGCATACACATCAATGGATTAATGAACATAAATACAGCAAACACCACAGTTATTATGCAAAAGCTCATATTCTTAGTTCCATCCTCAAAAACATTGGACAACTACTGTTTACGTGTCAAAAGTGTTTAAAAGAGTAAAAAATCTAAAATATTAGCCAAGTTATGGAAAGGACTGTTGGGGTTGTGATACTGATAAGAACATGGAAATTTTCCAGAATTGCTCATTCTGCTCAGAAAATATATCCATTGTTAAGGGTGCACTTAAGAAAAAGTTGTAAAAGAGCCAGATGGTAGTTGCACACAAGTCTGGAAGTACAGGTAGTGGTAGCTCATTGACATCGATATCCATTATAAAAAAAGAGGTATGTATCTTATGAAGTAAAGAAAACTGGTATGTTTTCAGTACAGATTGACACAACAGAAATTGTTTCAGTGAAAGACCAATGTTCTGTTATTATTTGGTATGTGAACAACAAGGCATTCAGGTAAGCCTACTAGCACTTGTAAATTGTACTGATGCCACAAGAAAAGGATTTCTTGAACTTTTGAAAACCTGCTAATGCAGTGGTTCCTAACATGTTTCTGTTGTTGAACTGCAAGGTCTCACTGTAAGGCATTACATACCCACTCTAAGTGGTCAGTCTTATCCCTTTATTAGACTAGGTTGTGCATTATTTATTTCAATATTGATGAATCATACCAAAATAATACAGCTCTGAATAAACCTTATGTGCCAAAGCAGTGTTCTGCTTGAACTAAACAGCCCAATGGCAATATACCTTTTGCTCCTCAGAATTATTTCATGTACCCCCAGGGGATCCAAAGACCTCAGGTTGGAAACCATTTTGCTGAAGGATAATAGCTTGAACAGAAATATGTCTTGTTAGTGGAATAGATGGAGCAGCTAACATGAAAAGAGTTTACTGTGGTTTTTCAAGCTGGCTTAAAGTGAGTCACCAGAACAAATTCATGTTTGGTGTTATAGGAACTCATACATTAAATTAGGCAAGTTTAGTTATGCTACTCGATCACCTATTCCTTCTGCTTTGCTCTTCTTTCTGTTAAATGGAATTCAAGAGTTTTAAGGAGTCCTATAAAGGATAAAAATGAGGGATCAGACATGTCAAAAGAGCAATCAGGATCACTTTCAAATCACTGGAGAAACATGTTGGTGGGTAAAGAATTTTATGCTAAAGTGTTTAGTTCTATGGGAAAACCACATAGTTCTCTTATAAAGATGTAAATCTCCCCCTCAGTGTTATCAAAGATGTAGAAATATTTCTTCTGTTATACAAGTAAAAGCTATACTCATAAAGGTTCTCTAATGAAATATGAGATGAAAATGATAGTATTCATATATCTTCGTATTTTTAATGTATCAATATCTTTATCCAAGTACCTGCAAACAGTCAAGACAGATTTTCTAAAAGTGTATCAGGCGACTCACCATGATCCTAACATACATTAAGAAATTTTACTTCATTACCATTTATTCCCGCCACCATGCCATATTTCATCCGATGCAAGGCATTCACCACGTCTTCTCTCTTCATCCCAATAATTTCCATTATGTGCTTACTGTGCATACCTCATCTACCCAGACAATCCACAAATATATAAATATATAAATATATATATATATATATATATATATATATATATATATATATATATATATTTATTTATATTTATTATACTTGA
>JAYMFT010118102.1:0-13335 GCA_038088735.1 Panulirus argus
GAATAGATACATTTATGAGAGTATGATCAGATGAACCAAGTGGGGGCGAGATTGTGTGTTTACAGCGAGATGGACTAGAAGTGAAAAAAATCCAGAATACTAGGAGAATGGTCATAGCAGTCAGGTATATGGGTAGGGTGGGAGATAGTTTGCTCTAAATCATGGATCTATGGGTCTATATCTCTGATGCCCATTACCTTTGGGAACTCCCTCCAGGGGATGGCCAAGGCAAAAGAGTCTCCATAACTGGTAACTCCACTGCTGCTCCTTAGCCTTTTTAGTGTATCACCCTCAACAGGCCACTGACAGAGGGCAACTCCAGTGCAATATTGCTAGAGGCTCATACATAATGTTCCTACTTAGTACTTTTACCTAATGTTTCAGCCTACTACTTATACCTAATGCTCACACCTAAATGTTCCTACCTACTTTCTATCTATCTATATCTCTGACAACTGTTCCCTATGGGAACTCCCTCAAGGTGTTGGCCGCGGCAAAAAAGTATCCATAATTGTTAAACTTTCTACCTAATGCTTGTCAAACATTCCTTTCTACTACTTTTATCTATTGCAGCGACTATTTTGCCAAAAGGCAGGGCTCGCACATAGTGCTTACTGCAGGAAAATCTAGTTACAGAAAATGAGATGTGTGAGTTAAGTGTTGTCAAGTGTTATGTGTGACAAGGAGAAACTGTATGCTTGTGGACAGAATGCCAGCAGTACGTGTTTGTATGAGGAAGAAAGACAGCTACCTGGGTCAGAGTAGTGCACCTTGACAACCTTCGAAGTGCTGGATCGCCATGCATCCATCACTAACCCTGGTAATACCCAAGCAGATAGGACCGCTAATATACCTCCCTGGTTGGTGGCTGCGTACCAAGTACTACCTCCTGTTGTGTTTCTATACGTTATCAGGGTACAGTCATCATCTGTTACTTATACTGCCTAGGTATAGCTAGTTTTGATAACTCCCTTCATTAGTGATTCTCTGTTAATGTGAATATTTTAAAACCCCTTTCGTTTCTTATACTGCCTAGGTATAGGTAGTTTTGATAACTCCTTTCAATAGTGATTCTGTGTTTATATGAATATCTTAAAACCCCTTTTGTTTCTAGCTTCTATGTCAGCATTTCAGAACCACAGAGTCAAGTGTTCTTCCAGTGAGACGGTAGATTCATTGGCTTTTAGTATACAGATCAAGAAGCCTCACTTGCACTTGTAGGCACATTTGTTGCATTCAGTCAGACATTGTTAGATTAATGAATTGTGCATGGCTGTATTTCTCAACCTGACATATTATTTCCTGAATCAGTTCACTGTATTCGTTTTTTGTGAATTATTTGTCTTTAGGACTTCTCTCCCTGATATTATTAATGCATGAAATGACCATTATTGAATTTGATTATGGATCTTTAACCCACATAATCTATTACACTTTTTGCAAGCCTTATTACCATACAGCTCACTTTTACATTATAATCATCTGGTAAGGAATTAGAAAGCTAAGTTTATGGATTTTTCTTCTTTTTGTAGATGGAGATTAAAGAATCTCCCAGCTGTATTTGGAGGCAGTGAACTTGTTGACTGGCTCTTGTTAGTTGGCCTTGCGCGGGACCGAACGGATGCAGTTAAGTATGGAAGGCAGCTGCTTCAGGGACGTATTATCCATCACATAGAAAACCAACATCATTTTCATGATCAGCCACTGTTTTACTCCTTTAGGTTCATTGAATCTAATGCACAGTGATGTGATACCAAAAGAATTATTAATGACTCCTAGTGAAATGGTCATTAAGACTGAAAAATATTAGTGAGAAGGAAGTGATGATAAAGGTTGTAGTTTCAAGGAAAACATCAAGAACTGAGTGGTGCTAGTTTACATATGACTTTGGTTGTGAAAATGCACAAGTAACAAATACCTATCGTGGAAAATGTCTAATTTAGATGTGAAGAGGGCATTTTGCAATTTAACCAAATAAATACATCAGATGAGGCTAATAATAATGATCTATTTTTTATGCAGAATGATGAATTTTCAAAGTGTCACTAGTTTTAAAAGAATTTTATTTTCTTATTTTACTTAGGCAATATATCACTTGATTTAGTGCTTAGTGATAAGATACACTTGATCATAGTGATAATGCGCTGTAGATGTCTGTAATCTCCCTATAAAGCCTTTTGAAATAAGTATAGATTGACTGTATACATAGACTTGGCTTCCCATAACATGTATGTACCATAATTTGATTAAGTCGTTGTTTTGTTAGAGCTAAGAAATCTCAATTATTTTTTTAGGTGTACATATAGGTTTTATATATGTATATATATATATATATATATGTATATTTATATATTGTGCAAGCTTTCTACCAGGACTGTGCATATAACTTTCCTGTCATTATTTTTGCATTTTATATCTTGAACAATATTTATTTATTGTTCAGTCAGTTACAAAATGTCATTAATAGAAGGCATATAGTACTTGAGAGGTAGCTAAATCTGATATGCAAGTCCATAGGGTTATGTTGATCCCCAAAAATAGTGAATTAATGCACTTGAGCTATTCCTTGTAAATAGTTAATGAGTTAGATAGATTTGATAGAATGTGCAAACCAGGATGATTATGGAAGAGGGTATTTTGGGTTCCCCACCATATAGATAAGATTGGATTTTATGGTAGTTGATTGATGGACAGGATGTAAAAGCAGTGTTATAAAGTGAGGACATGATATTCTTTGTATTAAACAAATGAATTACCCTCAGTGAATCATTGAAGTCATTGCCCTGTTTACCTGAATAATAGTATTTGTAAATGATTCATTGACCACGCTGATTTAGAGCATTTTTGTTAAGTATTGATTGATTATGAGTAATTTAATGATTCCTGAACTCCTTTCTTTGGAGACTGCAGCATAGATGACATTGGTATCTTAAATTTCATTGCGTTATACTACCATAAGAATATAAGGTAATACAGTTATAGAGAGTATTTAACATAGAATTCCCATCTAGGGTAAGCAGTGCTGCAGTATTTAGGCCTTATATGAAATTAAAGTTGTTGATTGACACTATTTGTTACATCATTTATTTTTTCTGTCCAATATATTGATGGAATGCTTATCATTTTGCTTTAATTCTGTTATGATTAATATTCTGTAAGTCATACATATATTTTGTCAGTAAAATTTCCACAGATTTTGTATATATATAAGCAGAAATTGGTGATGGTAACGACACTGACACAAATTGTTTCATATCTTTCCCTCTCATGCTTTAAGGGTGATTGAGAGTGATTTAGCTATGAAAGCATTCACCTTAAATATTCCCCCCCCCCTACTACTTGAAAATTAGCCTTGAAATCATAGTAGGAAATCTTATTATGTACACAGATGGGTGGATGGGGCATTTACACAGATATATAAATGTAGGTGGAACAGTGTAAGGAAAAATTGTGTAGAATGTAAATAGATTGATGAATATCTTACAGAATATTTAAATGTAACATAAATTCCAATTGGAACTTGCAGATTAACAGGTAGAAGTAAGTTGGAACATTGGTAGACACATTAGGTAGAAGTAGTTGGTAGGAACATTAGGCAGAAGTCTCTGAAAACACTCTCCTAGAGTTGCCTTCTGTAAGTGGCTTATTAAGGGTGAGGTGCTAAAGACATAGAACTGGCTCTGGATTTCGTCAGTTATGGAGACTTTTGCCACAGCTTCCCCCTTAAGGGAGTTCCCAAAGAGAACTGGCATCAGAGATGTAGATAAATAGATAGTTTTAATTGTTCTATAGTGCTTTCAAGATTTTTTTCAGTGCTGTGACTGTATGAGGAAAGGAGAATAAGTAAATATCAGGAGTCTGTTAAGTAATACAGTCGTAAGAAAGCAGGAGTAATTCAAGAAATAGGTGCTATAAAGACATCAAAAAGATAAAAGGAACATCCCTCTTCACCTTCACATTTTCCTTAGTGAGGTAGAGATAGGAACAAAATGACTGAGTCTTTAGGGAAAAATCCTTGCTTGGTTTTTTATTCCTTTTGTTCCAACTTTCTGAAATTGATACTTCAGGAGGAAAGGATTTCCAGTCTCTGATTCCTACCCATTTTAGTTACCTTCTGTGAGATGTAGGAAGATATTTGGGTAGTTTTTAAAAATCAGAGTTAAAATCAAAAGGTACCAGAGACATCTGGGACCTGAAAACATGAACAGTTATTAAGCCAAAGTTTTTTTTAATTTTTACTTATGTAGGTATGTACATTATTTTATGTGTGAAATATTTTTATTTGACATGGCAGTAATGACAGTGTAGCTGATTATTTATGTAGTACGGTATGTAGAGATGAGTGATCAGAATAATTTTTTTGAACACCACCATGCCTCTCATTTACTATTGTGTGCGTATCTGAAATTGAGCTCAAATTGGAAAGAGTTGAACAGTTGTTATATTAAACCTCAGAAGGCAGATAAGCTTCAAAATCGATCTTTAACAGTGCTATTTTTAGAATTTTGGTTTTGAGGTGGAGGACAAGAATACCATATTTCTTGTTTGTATTCCTCAGCACAGACAGTACATGAACAACAAATTATATGATATTGATATTTGTGTATACATGTGCACAAGTTTTATGTGATTGTGGGTATGTTTGCATGTGTGTGTGGTTATACATGTGTGTACATGCCTGCTTATCTGTGTAATTTATGTATGCTGTGTAATAATTTACCTATGCTACCTTACAGCTTCCAATCCTAGTCATTTAGTGTGTTGTGTACAGTATAATTAAACTTGTGAAAAGTATTAATAGTAACGTATGTATCTCTAGATGCAGTTTGGTTGAATTCTAGAGAAATTTATGTATGAACCACCCTCCTCTGGTTAGAGGAAGTGGCTTGCTACAATTATGTAAACAAATAAACTTGAACTATGTAGAAATTGAGGTTTTTTAAAATCAAAAACTTATAGAAACCCATTTCTCTCCATTCAGTCTTCAGTTATGTCCTGCAACAGTCATGAAGGCATACTACAGAATTTTGGTTTATGTTTATGTAATGGTAAATTGCAATGAAAGTGACTGAAGCATATGAACTTTTTTGACTTATAAAAGTAGGTTTGAGTAACTATTTATTTTTGACATAAGCAAGCATCCTGGCGATCATGACCATTCTTTTAACACAAGAAACCGTTTTTCATCTAATCCTTGGCACTATAGGTACACAATCTTACACATGACCGGTTAATCAGATCACAGTCTTGTAACTTTTCCATTTTTCTTTCACATTTGCCCCTTTACTAGAGATATCGTGTTGTCTAGGGCACATACAGTGGTCAGGGGCAACCATAGAGAGGTCTTTTGCAAATGTATCATTATAAACCATGTCAGGTCAAAGAACATGCCTTCATACCCTAGGTTCATGCTATTGCTGCTCAGGAGATTATACTTGGGGTGTGTGTGTTTATATGTCAGGTATTAGAGTAATGGCCCTTCCAACAATCCCTGCAGACTTGAGGCATATTCCTATGATCACTCGTACTTGTCTGACTCTGCTGCCAGTGAGTGGTAGGGCTCAGGTGGTAGTTAATGGTCCCTCTCAGAACCCCAGTCTCTTAGGTAGGAGGCTGTTTACAGAAGCTGCCCGGGATGGTACTATTGTCCTGACTTGGGAGCATTAAAGTGGTGCCCAGAGCCATCTTACACCCTCCATGTTAGCCGTACGGTGACGCTTGTTTACCATTGACGTAGGTTTGTTGGTTTTACTGTCTGTCTATAGAAGTAGTAGGTAGGAACATTAGGCTGGTGTATTAGGTAGAAGTAGTCAATAGGAACATTAGGCAGTGACCTGAGATATCTTGTTCAAGTCTGAGTTTACTGAGAAAGTTGTATTTAGACAAAGATGCAGATCATGCGAGAGAAGGAATGCATTTAGTTATTTGTGGAAGAGAGGAAACCGTTGATAGAAAGAGTAGGGGATAGGACAGAACCTTGAGGGACACTGCTGTTGATGAAGAAAGAGCAGAAGGCTGATTCATCAACAACCACAGAGATGGATCGGCTCGAGAGGAAGCTAGAGATGAGAGGGAAGCCAAAAAAGGGAGCTTAGAGATGAGACACTGATGGAAAACCCTGTCAAAAGCTTTGGATATGTCAACTCTTTGATTCTTGCTTCTCGTTTCTCCTCTAACTCTACCTTGGATGACTCGAGCATTCCTTCATCCTCTGATGCCTCTCTTATTAATCCTATGCTCTTATTAATCCTATGCCCATCCCTGTAATCTTTTCTGCTTTTCTGCACTGTCCAAAAAGTGTTTCTGGACACAAGAAAGGTTTGTAGACCTGATGGTATACATCCCTATGTACTGAAAAAAGTGTGCTTCCAAACTTGCACCTGTGTTTGCTTGTCTGTTATGTTTCAGTCTAGAAAACAGAACTTTTCCTACTAGGAAGCATGCATTGGTACATCGCATCTCAGAGAAGGGTGACTGCCCTAATCCCTTTAATAGTCATCCTGTCACTTTCACCTCTATTGTTTCAAAAGTCTTGAATCCCTCTTCATCTCCCATATCCTCAGACATTTGAAGCTCACAGCCTTTACTAGAATGGCTTCCATAAGGCAAGATCCATTGGTGACATACTTTCCAAAATTACTAATGTCTGTTCATCATCTCTGAAAGATTTTGGAGAATCCTATGTTGTTGTCCTTGATATATCAAAAGGTTTTTGATAGGGTGTGAGATTGGGTCTCTTCTCCAAGCTCACCTCTTTTTGCTTCCCTCATTCATATCTAGCTTCCTCTCAGGCTGATCTCTTTCCATGGATGAAGATGTATCAGCCTTTCCCCCTTATTTCACTAACAGCATTGTCCCTCAAGGTTCCATCCTTTCTCCTACACTTTTTCTCCTTTTCATCAGTGATTTCCTTTCTTGCACAAATAACCATATGCACTGAATATGCAGACAACTTGACACTGCATTCCTCCACATCCTGTTGATCTGCTTCTTTCTCTCACTTAATGTGCATCTCATCTTGACAAAAATTCCTCTTTAAACTCAGACAGGATATCTCAGTGGGACATTAAATCTGGTTAACTGTAATGCCTCCAAGACCCAATTCCTGTAAATTTCTCTCTAAAAACTCCTCACGACTTTCCTGTTTCTATTGATGGATCTGTAATTCCACTACTTGACAAAATGAACATGCTTGGTATTAATGTAACATTTGTGGCACTGGAGTTCTTTAGTTATGGAGACTTGATGAGGCCACCCCTTTAAGGTAGTTCCAAATGGAACAGGTGTCAGAGACATAGATACATAGACCTATCTTGGAAACCTCACTTTATGGAAATAGCCGAGTCTCCCTCTAAGAAACTTAGAATCCTGTTTAGGTGTTGAATTTTTTAACCATATTTCTTCAACAAATAACTTGATTTACTTATGCACTGATAACTCATCCCTGCATTTCTCCACTTCTCTCAAATCTCCATCATCTTTTGCTTGATCTGGAGTGTCTTTTCTTATCTCAACTATTATTATGAATTATAATGCACCAGACAGATTCTTGAGCCTCACCATACTAGAGCATTATACTGCACCAGACAATCTTGAACCTCACCATACTGTAGCATTATATTGCACCAGACAGAATCGTGAGCCCCACCATATTACAGCATACTGCACCAGACAGAATCTTAAGCCCCACCATGCTGCAGTATTATACTAAACCAGACAGAATCTTGAACCTCACCATACTCTAGCATTATATTGCACTAGACAATCTTGAACCTCACCATATTGCGGCATTATACTATACTAGAGAATTGAATCCCACCATACTGCAGCATTATACTGCACCAGACAGAATCTTGAGCCCCATCATATTGCAGCTTTATACTGCACCAGACAGAATCTTGAGCCTCACCATGCTGCAGCATTATACTGCACCAGACAGAATCTTGAGCCCCATCATATTGCATTATAATGCACTAGAGAGGATCTTGAACCTCACCATATTGCAGCATTATACAGCACCAGACACAATCTTGAGCCTCACCATACTGCAGCATTATGCAGAACTAGACAGGATCTTGGGTCCTGCCATATTGCAGCATTAGACAGGACCTTGAACCCCACCATAAAGCAACATTTTACAGTACTAGACAGGCCTTTAAAGGAACCCCACCATACTGCAGCATTATACTGCTCCAGCCAGGCCCTCGATCCCCACTGTATTGCATGTTTACACGACACCAGGTAGGACCTGAACCCCAACATACTTCAGCATTACTTACTTCCTGCCTCAGGAGTCCCTTCTATCTTATGTGGCTCCTACAGCACTCAGGAAGCTGTCCACGTTCAACGGTCGGGACCACAAGTCATAAAGTGTTGTGATGTGTGTGCATCTCTATGTAGAAAGATTGCAGTGCAGTTGAGTAGTAAGTGCATAGATACAGCATTAATTAGGGAAACTTCCAAAACCAAACATATGTATCAATTTATCTATATTCATCAGTTGATTGTCTTTATATCATTATTCACCATAATTTGACTGATCCTTTATACTTTTCCGCTGCTGAAATCAATTCATCCAAAGTGATTTTTTGAGAAAGTATAGAAGTATATTTTCACTAGTGTTAGGCAATCACGTACAAATGTAGGCCATCTTAATTATAGCTCGGACACAGTAAGTTCGAGTGGATAATGTGAGTCAAGATCGAGTTAGAGAATTTTTATGAAATGTACAAAAATATGGCACACGTCAGTCATGTTGTGGTGGGATTGGTAGCTGATTACTTAGGTTTGATTTACCTTCAAGGAAGAGACCGAGTCTGACTTGTGGTTAACCTGACAGCTTCAGGTTTGAGTAATAAGAAGAGCGACAATAGCGGTCATTATTACACTCTGAGAGGTGGGTGCAGGAGGGTACATCGTGCCCGGCCCTGGGGGCCCATAAGGAGGCCCGGGAATTTCCTGGGATCTCAGAAAATACGGAAAATCAACAGAGCGTTCCATTACACCCCTCTCTCATCTTGCACACCCTTTTTGGCCTTACATCTCATGGCTTAAAACCGTAGTGGATAAAAACAGGACGACTAATGGAGAATTGAAGTGGGCCCGAGAGGAACTTTGCACCCCCTGATAAAATTCCTCTCAGGGGCTCTGGCACTATGTGCCAGAGTTAGCCAACCCTCAGCTTCTAAGCAATGTACAGCATCTCATAAGCAAGCAATTTTTTATGCACATTTAACTTCCATATATTCTACATGGTTAAGATTTTTTTTTTGTCAAACTGAAATACAAAATGGCATTTGACGTAAACGTTTGTACCTGAATCATCTAGTGTAATAATAAACTTAGAGAGGAAGGGACGTCAGCGAGAAACAATCAATTGGATTTTTAATGGCGTGGGAAAAAGGCTTTTCTGTTTACACTGGATGGAAGGGTGTCATAAGTAGGAATCTTTTTTCGCTGCAAGTGAAATTATTATTATTATTAGGATCATTATTATTATTAGTATTATTATTATCATCATTATTAGTTATATTATTATAATTATAATCATTTTTTGAGTGGGCATTTATTTCCAAACCTCTTGTAGTACACCGTACATTTAATACTGTTGTATTTAAACTACAAATTGTATCATGCTTCAGTTAAGTTCCCGAAAACACGACGTAATGATAGAGATGTCTTCAGTAATAATGTAGACGTTCACCCACTGTAGTCAAAGTTGATTTGAAGGTGATGAAGTCACTGTGTATTAAGTTTTTGACGTTTCAGAAATTAATGACAAAGTTTTCTATTACTTTTCCACACCTGGACAGTTAAAACCGATGGTCGCAAAATATTTACGTCCGTACTTGATGTCCCTTGGTGGACCATAGAATAATTTGGCTTTAAGTCCGCGCCTGTACCGTTGTTCCGAATGTAATTATGTCGCTTTTCCAGAACACCATGTTACTCAGGTGCGTATGATTTAAATCTGCCGCTACATGACGTAATGCGCAGAGGTTGAATCTCGACTCATCTGAGTTGTTGGATCGAACTTCTTGGTCACGTGACTCTGACATCATCCGACACGTCCGATTTCTTCTTATTCAATACGTTCAAGAAGTTTTGATGACTACGAAATTACTGTTAGGATGTAGTGTTTAGAATTTTCAGAGCAAAGGCAATTATTTACTATTTTCAATAGTTTAGGGTTATTTCTACAGGCATTTTGTTGCATGACATTCTCTGTATGTAGTGAAAAATAAGACAGAAGGAAGCCCAAGTCAGGGCCAGGATTGTGCCTCTGAACAAGTCTAGGGAACTGATGGCGTCTTTCCGATTGGGTGTGTGTCAAAATTTCTAACGAAATTCATGACTTAGGGGCGTTATTCTCTCTCAACACACGTAAGTGTTTATGCCACTGGATTCTGTTCTACACTTAGGGTATGGCGAGGATAAGAAAAATCAGCTTTATCGCCAAAACCCGTGGTTATCGAGGAAAATAAAATCGGCATCTGGAGTTACATTGTTTACCTTTGGACATTGGCAGAAACGGTTACGCCTATTTTTCAGTTATTCATCAATGACAGTCTCTTTTAGTAGGTTAGGAAACATAATATGCATTCTTCCGTGACTCAGGGATTCCCTGTCAAAATCTGAAATTAAAATTGTCGCTGAAATTTGTTAAGAAACCTGATTTTGAATGGCTTTGTTTATGAGGGGTACTAGTCCTGGGGCCTAAGCTAAGTTTATTTATCAACTTATAGCGAGAGTTGGTGGCTGACTTTGAATGCACAACCTTCTGACATAACGCCCATCTTAGAGAAGAACTGAAGGTAATGTGGGACATAATTATAAGGTGGAAAATATTTGTGTGAATGTCAGTTCAAGGTTTTGGAAGGTAAACTATACTACAAACTTTTTGTGAAGCTCTTGATTTTCAGGAGGTTATGATTAAGTAACTTTAATGATCTTTATTAAGCTGTACCTTTGTAATAAACGCTTTGACACTAAAAAAGTGGATATGGAGAAGGCATAGTTAATGAAGTTTGAGCTCACCTGAGTTGAACTTTGAAAGAAATAGGATTTCATTTCATCTGGCACAACTCGAGCAGATTTTCTCTGATGTTAGTTGCGAACAGAGAAATAAATCCCATGTGATTCAGGCAACAAACAGTTTAGAGTTCTTAATTTCTTGAGTCATCTTCCTTACAATGTCACTGACATCTACCTGTTGCCTGAAAAAAACAGAAAAATAAGTCTTTCATAGAGATAACTTTGTGATAATTCACAATGTTCATTGTAATATCACCTAATCATAACAAATAGTTGTGTCTCTTTTAAGAATAGCCACTTATAAATGTAAATTACAGATTTGAATGTATAAAGTTAATGATTATGGAAATTGAAGGTTACGGATGTTCCATTTTTAAGGTAAAAGTCCAATTTAAGTTCAGATTTCTGTTAACATAGGATATTAAGTAATTCTGATTAGTTGTGTTCATGTACTATTTATTAAAAGCAATAAGAGTAGCAGAGCATGAGGAGCATTATATTTAACACATTGGTTATTTTGCCAATCAGTCAGCACCTGTGGGTCTAATAGTATTATGCTGATGGGTAAATTTTTGTTATTTCCACTCTGTTACAAATTTATCAACTTTTCTTGTAGAAGGAAAGTTTTGTCAAGTATTGAGATTTATACAATTATCATTTCTAATTTGTGAAAGAATCAGTTCTAATTGTGCTAAATCCACCAGGGTGGTATGAGAGCTCAAACCTTTCGCCATGTTGAGGTCTAGGAAAAATTTCTTGTTTAAACAGGCAAACTAACCAACCTTGCCCAACACCCTGCTGGGGGACTCAGCCTCCAAACTCTTGACCCTAGCCAACCTCATTCTTAACCTAGCCTACCTCTACATAACTCAGAGGTGGTATAAGGGTAAAACATGTCAAAAATGATCTAGAATGCAAAATGACACTTGACCCAATCCGCAGAATAGCCACAAAGTATACTTTGCTCTACAGTTTTATTTAGCAATGGTGAGGGTTATGAACAAGATGATAAAAGTAGGCCAATTAGCTAAAAGTGGGTGATAAACTGTAAAAAAATCAACAGAACACACAAAAACCTCACGTAACCTCTTATTGCCAAGATTGATAGTAGAAATATCCCAAGTTCAGTGTGGTCTGCTGCCTGGGACCATGTGGAAAGTTTAGACAATGGTGTAAAGAGCCACTTGGTGTGTCATGTGTTTACATTTTTAGGCAGTGGAATGTTCAGTCATGGTTGTGTGGTACATTTCAAACTACCTTTACTGTGATTAATGCCATGTGTTCCTTGATCTTCATAACACTTACTACTAATGCCTTAATTGATACAGAAAATTATGATGCTCCAAATTTTGCTAGGAATTTATTTGTTAAGCTCCTTATTGCTAACTTTGGAACATGGTTACTTATGTTTTAGTTGCTTTATATAATTCATTGTTATTACAGAAGTACTTTAATGAAATCCATTTCACTTTATGAATTCCTTTTCACCAGACATACACTCATCTGAAACTATACTTCTGAGGCATGTAAGAGTTAAACCTTCTTGTCAGCATTCTGGACACACCCATCTCTCCAGTATTACAAACACCTATTCACCATGTTACAAGAACCCTCATATCTGAGATGCATTTCACTCAAGCTTGGCATACCTCTCATAACAATATATTGTAATGTCAAAGCAAATGTCATATGCTTTGTAGCTTATTGAAGAAGCATTGGTTATTTTCAGTGAGGATGATCCTAGGGGACACCACAGTTCCCAAGTTGGTGGGCTGATAGCTGATGGCCATTTGCCCTTTCACCTTAATCCACTTCTATAAGCAAGATTCTTGACGGTATCTGGTAAGTGTTACTTTTTATTATGCTTATATTGAAATAACATATATATATATATATATATATATATATATATATTCACCATTTCCTGGGTTAGTGAAGTAGCATCAAGAACAGAGAACTGAGCCTTAGAGGGAAAATCCTCACTTGGTCCCCTTCTCTGTTCCTTCTTTTGGAAAAGTGAAAAATAAACTGGAGGGAAGGATTTCCAGCCCCATGCTCCCACCCCTTTTAGTCACCTCCTACGACACAAAGGGAATACGTGGGAAGTATTCTTTCTCCCTTGTTCCATGGGATAAAAAATGCAACTCTAAACAAAGGCTCATTACATTCCTAAGAATCTAACTTGGGAATACATTCTATACTATTCATTTATAAGAGGCAAAATAAGTTGATATACAGTACAGTATATGTGCTTTTTTTTTTTTTTTTTTTTTTTTTTTTTTTTTTTTTTTTTTTTTTTTT
>JAYMFT010118113.1:0-13335 GCA_038088735.1 Panulirus argus
ACACTCACTCTCTCCTGATATTTCTTCACACAAGCCTCCTTTCGAAGCTCACTCACTCTTACTACTCTCTTCTCCTTAACATTCTCTCTTCTTTTTTGAAAACCTCTACAAATACTCACCTTCGCTTCCACAAGGTAGTGATCAGACATCCCACCAGCTGCCCGCATGAGCACATTAACATCCAAATATATATATATTTACCGAACTGCTCCTCCTGCCTTAGCAAGGTAGCATCAGGAAAAAAGGAACAACAAAGTCATTTTCTTATCTTTTTAACGAGTCAAAATCAAACACATAAAGAATTTGTCAGTGATTACATAGTAATAAAATATCACATCATTCTATTAATCATTGCGTTTAGAGACTTTAGTGTTAAATCCCTGCTAAGATACATTTCAATAAATTTCATTTAAGCTGATGCATTATGCATGTGCCAATCCAACAACTATGAGTCCAAGTAAAAATTCATGCAAAGGGATTAGTCCTTTTTTAAACTCTAATAAAAGTCAGGGAATGATGATGATGTTAGGTGTATTCTACTATATAAATAAATAAACCACACTTTACAGATACAAAACCCCTAATTACACTCTCCATGAATGTAGGTGACAGATCTTTCAACAGGTACACACATAGCCACAGCATGCTGTCTTATAAATCTGAACGTTGAATTTAATCCACATGGGTAATTTACAATGAAGTATGTGCACAAAAAATTATTTCTAGTGTATGATGCTCAGTGAACACAGCACCTAAGCATATAACTATGAGCAAAACAAATGCAAAAGGCATTATTCAATTGCACTTAAGATGTCCAAAATATTGCATCTTATTGTTACAATCATTCTGCTTACTACTTGATACATCATCCTTCATTAATTTTTAATCCATGAATTTCATAGTGCATCCATAAAGATCCTAGCTGAAATCTTAAAGAGTTACTTCAAAAATTAATTTAAAAATATTTAATTTATTTGCGGTAATAGGCCTTGGCAAATGAAACTTGATTATCATTTGAATAACCTTTGAACCTTACAGACATGTATGATGCAAAACACTGCTGAAATAATACCCTTTAAGCAAATCTCTGTGTAATTATGAGAAGACACTCTTGACCTTCAGGTGACTGATTTTATTACCAAGCATTATTCAATCACCCTATACATTCTTTATTCACTTACAATAAGATACAGTGTATGGAAGAGTTAACAAAGAAGGACTTTACAATGTGTTAAGAACTTTCTGAGTAGGCAGTTCAGGGTCTCTTTAGAGAAAAGAGCACGTATTAGAAGTAATTAGTGGATGAGTGACTGGTTTACATTTACAATTTGAGTAAGATAAGGATGTATTATATCACAAGGTTGTTTCACATGTATACTTATGTAGTGACAGTTAACTACTAGTAATGAAATCACAGAATATTTTCAGGGTTCCCAATTTATGCAGCAGATGTGCTTTAAACAATTAAATGGTTTAAAAAAAAACCTGGAGGTGAGAAAAAAATCAAACATAAATGAAAATCAGAGTGAGTTGGTTGAGTCTATTAGCAAAAAGTGAGAATGTCATACTTGGTAAAACAGACAAGAGAGAGAGTTTCCATACATTTAAACTTCTTGGTATAACTTTTAACAAGGATAATTACATGGAAACCTGGATTATCAGGCAAGTTTAGAAAGATGAAAAAATGGTCATAACCTTATGAAGAGCAGTAATATGAGAAGTGAATTTTGAAGGATGAAATGCTTTTTCTCTGTAGGGCAGTGTCCCATGAGCTATGAGAGAATGTTCATGATCTCTCCAAGGGTTAAAAGCTTCTAACATACGACCTTTTAACCTCTAACCACCCATTAGTGGCAGCAACTCTAGGTCACGCAGGGTATGCTCCCCTCCAGTCAGCATTACCACTCAGTGATGATATCATCCTCCCACTGGAAGTCAGACTACACCAGACTGACTACTACATAATAATTCTTCAAAAATAGGACATCACCAACAGTGATTACCATCAGTTAAGAGAAAGTTTTTCTAAAGACGGGAAGGTAAGGCAGGAAACAGCAATCAGAAAATTACCTTGAGGGACACTGACCCAAAAAGAAAGTTTTTCATTCCTCTAAGCATTTCCTTCACCTGGATCAGTTTGTCGTACGGGCTATGGGAGCATAACAGCATGGAGGTGGAGAGTTAAGTGGAAAACTTGAACAAATGAAAAGACAACCACAAACATACCTTAAATTTATTTAATCCTCTGCCTCAAAGGAGGTGAGCCCAATGCCCAAAAGACTGATCATACTAATAGTTTGACAAGTATTGATGAATGTCAAAGACCTCTGTGAAACTCCTCCAAGAACAGCTTCAGAGAGCCTAACATAAAAGTACCCTTCTGACATCGTGGCTCTGACATACAGGCCAAGAAGAACTAACAAAACCAACCTTTTAATCCCACACAAAATGTTTCCTCAGAGGGAGGTTTCAAACTGCCTTGACAAACCAAAAAAAGGATTCCCCTTGCTAATCTCTGAAAGTCTCAAGTTCTTCAAAATTAGTCTTCAAAGAAGCAACATCAGACATTCTAAGCTTTTACGTGTAATCTTACCAAAACCTGTGGTTGGAGAAATCTAAGCCCAAGGAATATCTTTAAAAATGAGAACCCTCTTATTGCTAAACATCCAGAACAATCCTTGACTATAACAATACAAAGACCTTTTCCAACCCCAACTTTGGCTGCAAAGGGAGGAAAGGGAAGCACATCTCAAGAAAAACAACCTAAGAAGCTGTCCCAAGAGAAAGAAATGCTCCCTTGGGAACTCCATTATAGAGTTGAGGGTTTTGGAGATGATATCCTTGTGAATGACTCTGGTTTGTCAGTTTGCTATAAAATTGGTTGTGGAGTATGGTGCCAACTATCTTTTCTATGAGGAATGGATGGGGTACAGTGTCAAGTGCTTTGCTGATATCTATTACCACTATTACAGTGCAAGAATGTGATTGTGGATGGTTGGAGCCATCTATGATGTTTTGTGTGAGATCCACATGCAGGGTAGCACTAGAGTGCTTGGGTCTAAAGCCTTGATGTGTGGGTAAGAGAGTATCTTCTTCCTTGGTTCCACATGCAGGGTAGCACTAGAGTGCTTGGATCTAAAGCCTTGATATAAGGGTAAGAGAGTATCTTCTTCCTTGGTTCTGTCATGGACCATTTTTTTTGAGGAGTTTGGACATTAATAACAGCAGTGACATTACAAAATAGGTGAAGGAGTAGATAGGATGGCTTAAAGGGTTTCAGGTTGGGCACTATGTTAGCATGTTAAAAGATGCTTGGGATTTTCTTTTGTATCCAGGAACAGAAGATAGGTACTTGTGAGTGCTTGGACTTTTTGGGGCTGAATCTTTTTGGTGGAAGTATATGTTATCAAGGCCATTTGCATGAGTGCTCCTTATGGTCTTAATTGCATTTTGAACATCAGTCAGTGGATGTGGTGGGTGAGCAATTGTTTTATGTGAAGTTTCTGGGCAGTTTTTCATGACTGTTTAATTTACGGATGCTGTTGGTATAGGGCTAATTTTTGATAATGTTTAATGTATACATTTGTGTGTTCCTTGGGAGAGGGATTGTTGTCTTTGGTTACAACTGCTTCATTTGTGGGCCTGGAATGGTATGGGATGCATGGATTTCCTTTATTGGTTGCTGTTGGTTTTGTGGTACATGGTGTCAAGGAAGCTGTTTGTTTTCCAGAGGTTATGTTAGTGATGACATTGTTAAGGGTTTGAATCTTAGTAGTTTTGTTTGAGCATATTCCTTTGCTTTATGAAGTCTGTCATTTGAGGGGAGCCATTTGGGTTTTTTGCTTTGCAAGTCCTTGTGGTATATGCTTTTTGTTGGCATAGTTGGGGGTGGTGTTGAAGAGATAGCATGATATGATGAGAAACTATCTAGGGTGAAGTTTGAAGCTTGATTTCTAAGTACTGTGAAAATGCTAGTCAATATGCTTTCTTATAGTCTGTGTATGTTTTCTTTGGTGGCTGAGTGGGTTGGGCGAGTTGGTTGAAGTGCTATCAGAAGTGATTTTTGAGGTGCAGCGGAACTTGGTTGAGGCCAGTTTCTTCCAGTCAAAACAAAATTTTTAAAAGTTCTGGTTCTGGCCAGAACTTTTGCAAAATAACCAGCCACAGCTAGAATTTTTTCAGGATTAGGACATGGATTTTCTTCATAATATTTTTTGTAGGAGAAAAGGTTTATAATAGGATTTTTGGGTGTCTTCTTTCAAACAGTGATGTTAAAATGTGTCTAAAATCAACTATACTGAACCTAACCTACATGTGTGATACAGTTAAGCCAGTGTGGTAAAGTTCATTATTTGTCCTGTCTTTCACAGTGTTGGATTTTCAATGGTTCTTTCTGCATCAAATGTTGCTGCTTTCTGCAATAATCCAGTTGTACTCAGAATGAGCAGGAAATATTTTGGATGTGCACAATTTCAAGCCTTCATTTGAAGCAACTGTATATGCCACAATAAAGTAAGTCTGAAGATACAAGAGGCTAGCTACCATAGGTTTAACTGATTAAAGATAATTTTGACATCATGTAGAAGATCAAAACCTTACAATTAAATTTTCTTAACCAAAATTATTTTTCATTTGAATATGATCAGTGAGTCCTCAGTCTTGATGAATGCCATCTTTAGATTTTCTGCAAATATTTCTGTAGTTAAGCAAAAAAGTCTAATAGCTTAACAGTATGATTTACATACACATACAAAAATCTAGAAACACACACACACACGCACACAATTAAAAGATTTTTTGTACCTTGGTATTTTCATGCATGCCCATGTATACAGAACATATTGAATCTAACACAATGACCTTGCCAAGCCACAGCTGCAGCACAAAGCAGAAACTACATGTAAATTATCAAATTCTTCCCAGTCTGCACAATCCTTCAATTCTGTATGTTTTGTTTAAAGTGCATTCAGTTGTCACTAGACTAGTAGATACAAATCCTTGTTTTTTATAACAGACACATCTTACTGCACTTGCAGCTGATACTACACTGAATCACTTAGTGTTGTTTTATCTGTAGACATCCACATAGATGCCAGGAAGATGCTATGTGTCAGTAAACATCCAATTTACTTTCCTTTATTCAAGTAAGAAAATAACAATAATAACAAATTACATAATCCAATATTTGTATTTGCCTAAAAATATCTTCATCACTATTTTCACTCAGAAAAAATTTGTTTCACTGTATAAACTACATATATAAAGATATGGCACAACCCTGACACACACAGTATCCATCATACTGACATGGATTTCACGTTCCTTTGTACATGTTATGTTCCGTGCAATATAAGCCACTCAACCATGGTAAGCCTGAAATAGTTATCTATATTATGTCTCTCCACCAGTGGAAAATATGGTGAGGAGACACAATTTCAAATATTGTGTCCTCAGCAACCAACTATTATACACTCTTCCTTAGACCCCAATCCCAGACAAACAGTATGGACCATAAAATCCTCTGTGATAAACAATGCTCCTACGTCCTTAAAATCTCAGACTTTCAGCAGAGATGTTAATTAATTTGCTGACTGCCACCATTGTTTTGCATATGAAAACATGATGTAATAACTGTTGCTCATAAAAATCAAGTGATTTCAGTAAATTTATCGTATGTCATTTCTTTTCAATGACTAAGTACAAACACAAATAGGGAACCAGAAATACAATGCAAAGAGTGGGATAACAGAGACTGATACAAGAAGGACAGTAAGCTATAATGACCATTTCTGGCGGGTGATTCTGGAAGGAAATTTTTTTCAGTTTCAATCAGTTCTGGCTCCTACCAAAACTTAGGAATCTGGGTTACAAGAGTTCATGTAGTGTGCTTCAAGTGATACTTGAGAGCAGCCTTCGCATATAAAAGGTAATGTTTGGTCAGGTCAGTTAGTTGTGCAAGTTGAGGATGTTGAAGGAATGCAGTTAATTATGAACAGTCCACCTCTGGAATTTTGGGTATGTGTTGGCAGGATGATGACATCACCACTGGGTGGTGACTGATCACTGGAGAGGAGCATACTTAGACTTAGCTAGAGAGAGCCACTAAAACTGAGTAAGTGGTCAATAAAGGGTGAGAGCCACTTCTTTCATCATAAAGAAAGGTTTAAGGGGTTTTTAACCCTTGAAGACCATGAAAATTCCCTCATAGCTCACGAGACAAACTGAACCTGGAGAGAAAAAGGTGAACCCTAATATGCGGTTATGTTTGAATAAAAGTGTGTAGTTCATAATGATGTAATGGGTATATAGCATTCGAATAGTTAATAAAATGAATGGAGGCAGATGAATTTCTAAATTAGATATAAGAGTATGGCAATGGACAAAAAGAATGAATAAACCAGAAGGAGATATAGTATCATAAAAGGAGTGGCTGACATAGTATCATGGAGTGGATGATGAAGTGAAAGACTGAATGCTGAGGTGGTATGGATGTGAAGAGATTGCTCAAGAGAGTAAATCAATATGAGAAGCAAGAGGTATATAGGAAGGCTGAAGATACTGTCAAAGGCCAGAGAACTGGAGCACATATGTAAGAGGGGCATCTTCAACGAAAAAACTGGGGAAAGTTTGTGGACTATGGTGCGTGGAGATTCTGCATAAGCCACCCTGCTGTACAGTGGAAAAAGGCATATAGGAAACAGACTGATAGCATGTAATATCACACTAAAGGAGAGTATGGTCCTCCTCACTTTAAAAGATTGAATGTTTTCTTTGTTCTTTGCATGGTATATATGTTACTTGACAAATTCATGTTTAAATGGCTGTCTAAATAGATGTCATATCTTACTACGAATAAAAAAGATGAAGTCTGTACAGTGACTGACCAAAGGTCCACCCGTGTTACAGATATACTTATGTGGTAATGTAAATGGAAAATTAATGGTGGTACATAGTAATCATATACGGTATAATGACAGCACCTTATAATGACTTTTAACACATAAGGCTAAATTCTAAATTAATTTGTGTTTTGTGTGAGTTGCCTGTTCTCTGCAGTCACTTACTGCCATAAGGTAGAAATGTACTGGAGTATTGTACTTAGGACAAGAATATGGCATTAACTGACAAGAACATGGCAGCCCAGACATACACTTTTCATCAAAAATACTTGAGAAAGTGTGCCTCCATAGCCTATCTATTTACAAAGTGGTAGATCATGTACATCATATATGCAATTAATCTTATATATACATTAGAAATTATACCTTATCACTTTCAATAAGAAACAACTGAAATGTGTGAAATTAGACAAATGCCAAAGCACAGAAAAAGTGCCTCACCAATTACTGAGAAATAATGTGACTGTCAGGGATATAAGATGCGACTCTTGCCATTCTGTCAGATTTGATGACAAATGACAAGTTATCACTGTTGTTAGCCTCCCCATGACCATGGATAAAAGTTTTGGGGACGAGGCCAACTTGCTCCGTCAGTCAGGTCGAAGTATATCTTTTTTCGGAATCACTTCTATCACTAAAACCTGATTGGGATATAAAACACACATTAGAATCATCTGTCATGCTGAAGATCCCCATCACCAAATCTAATTTGAAATACTTGCCAACTTTACATGGTATCTTAAGAAAGAATTATTGACAATAGTGTAGTTAAATGAGCTGTAAATAAGCAAAGCTAATATTACTTTCATTTCTGTGCTCTAAGAAATACAAAATGATTAAAAATATTAAGCAGTTGATGAAATGCATACATAGCATTAGATGATTATCTTGGCAATCCCAGATGTCCAATAATTTTTTGGCTTTGTTTTCATCCTAAAGGAGGCACCTACATTTATATCTTTTGGTAACTATTAACAAGATCCTCTCTCTCTTCAAGGTCTATAATTTTCCAAGATTCAGGAATAAAACAGTACAACTAAATTTTTATTTTTTTGCTTTGTTCAGTCACAGATGTGAGCCATGTATAAATGACCATGTTCAAATTTGGGCAGTGCATGCAGGGTGAGTCAAGGCTAATGCCTCTTCACTGGGTATCATGAGGGTTGGAAATGTCCTGACCCATATATCCCTATGGAATATGTTTCAAGCTCATGGGACGCACCACTGGCATGAGAATAAGCAATGTAAAATTAAAAATACAGAGTTGCCAACATGGATTTATCAAAAAACAGAAAAGGAAACACATAAATACATTGTTTTTTGAAAAATCAAGTATTTTTCAAGATTCAAGGTTTTATTATATCCACTTATATATTACAAAAACAGAGTAACATACACAAGCTTTACCCTTCATGAGTGTTCTTTCAAACAGTTCTTAGAAGCTGCTACAAGTATTCTGCAAATTGTTCATACATAATTATCGATACTTACTTCCTGCCCCAGGAGTTCCTGCTATCCTTATGAGGTTCCTGCAGCACTCAGGTAGCTGGCCACATCCACCAGTTGGAACCAAGGTCATAAAGTGTAGTGATGTTGTGTGTCTTCATTATGGTAGCTGCATTATGGGCATGAAGGGACTTATATATATAAAATTACTTTGTGTTCTGACACTGCTTTGTGATAAGGAATGCAGCCTATTTACTGGCATCATTATATGTTGACCGTTTCATCAAATATCTGCCCAAAACATGAACAATGAGTGGCAAGTGTTTGGACGGGCAGCATACTGAGTGTCTATTAAAAGTATACAGCTTGTGTTAAGGTTTAGTTTTTATACAGGGTGAAATACATATTTTAAGATATCGCAATTCATGAAAAATGGGAACACGGAATTTGATGACAAAAATCAGAAAATACCAATTAGTGTTCAAATTTTAGGGGAGGAATCTGGCCAAGAACATGTTATTGTATAGTTTTCTTGGAGAATACTTTCAGTGGAAGAAAGCCTTTGGTTTCAGCATCAAAACTGTTTTTGTTATCACAGTGTCACAAACACATTCATCACCCCATCAGAGGACATTTTTGTGTCATCATGACCATGACCCATATTCAGTGCTCCTATTCATTCACACTTAAGTCCATCTGCCCACTCTAAGGAGCATGTATGTAAAGAGTGTGTATGCTCTTGGAATTTTCCTGAACAGCTGTAGCTGTTCAGGTTTTTTTGATCGACAGTTGACTTAACAATGATGGCCTTAATGACCCTGGCAGTCTATAGGCCCAAATAACCAAACTTCCAACCATGATCACCCTTGATTGTGCTATTAGAGGGGAACAGATCCATTTGAAGTTAAAATGTATTTCCTTGAGAAGTAACCCCCCTACTTGAGCAAAATTCTTGTGACCAGTTTTCATTTCCTAACATTTTCAGAAATCATAGGAAGTCGTAAAGAATGAAACTCATGATTTCCAGCAGAAATAAGTAAGGGATTTCAAAACTGGTAATTTTACATCATTTTGTTTATTCATGAGTGCCTCACGACCCCCTGTGTAAAAAAGGGTCTTCGTATTACCCAGGGCCTTCCAGAAGCTCTTGCTGCTTCAGACCAGCGTTACTTACAGTAGCAGTGAAATGATGGACTCTTTAAATGTGAAGAGTTCTTTGATGAGACACTACCCCCAATGATACAGCCTTTCTAAGGGTGACCCCTTACTCATGGTATTATTTTTTTTTTTTTTTCCAAGGCTAAAAAACATCTTTCTACTTCTGCAGCTGTCATTAGTATTAGTTAGAATTACAGTTTCTGATAATGTAGACTGTAAATAGGTATGGTTCATAACTTAATAAGTATATAAGATTTTCTGTGTTACGTAAATTTCTACTTAGTGTAAACTTGGTTTAGATCTAAGTTTGTCTTTTTGTAGCACAGAGTATGCCAATATCAAAATTGATAGAC
This sequence comes from Panulirus argus, assembly GCA_038088735.1. Classification (NCBI taxonomy): domain Eukaryota; kingdom Metazoa; phylum Arthropoda; class Malacostraca; order Decapoda; family Palinuridae; genus Panulirus; species Panulirus argus. The sequence goes on from JAYMFT010118113.1 coordinate 9,857, forward strand.
TACATTTGTGAATATGATACACTGGGCAACTGGGCTAGATAATCCACCTGCAATGATGCCTTAGAGAAACTGAGATGAAGGGTGTACAGTAATACTGTACTATGGCATTCTTTTTTATGTTGAAGCATTGATAGTAATTGAAGTAACACCCCCTTTCATTTTCTTGTTTAGTTGCAACATCAGCAATTACTTAAAAAGATGTTCTTGTGTGTTATTAAAAAAAAAAAGTTTGAGTTCCCAAAACTGAAGTTTTTTTATCAGGAATCTATATCGCAACTTTTCTTATAAATTTTCCATCTTAGGAGAGTTTCAGTACAAGTAGTAACCCATATCAAGACAAAACTAATTGCTCTTGCTGCAGGTATCAACTCCAGTGCTTGCCAAATGTGCAACAAGTGACTACCTTGGCATGATTTCAAAGATGTGATGTTTTTCCTTTAGCTTTATCCAGGAGAAAATATAGATGAAAATATAGTTTTATGATGATATTTTACGGTACTTTTCTTGAAGTGTACAGCGGTTTATTACAGATGAGATATAGTCTACTACTTTTCAATGAAGGCAAATTATTTTTCATTCTCTAGTTCAAGATTTTGGTTTTCATTTTCACACTCTTTTTTCTAACTGGTTAAGGGTTTGCTTGCCATCTCTCTCTCTCTCTCTCTCTCTCTCTCTCTCTCTCTCTCTCTCTCATACATAGAATTATGGTTGCTTGTTTTAAAACCCCATGAACTGTCAGTAATGTTAGAAATAAATATTACTACCCACTAAGTAGGTAGTAGTTGGTAGGCAGCTAGCAACCAGGGAGGTATATTATCAGTACTACCCGCCTGGGTATTGGGAGGTTCAGTGACAGCTGTGTGGTGAGCCAGCACTTTTGTGGTATCAAGCTGCACTCCTTAGACCCATGTAGCTGTCTTTTCTTTCTGCCTCACCCACACGTGGACTGCTGGCATTCTGTCCACATACTTACAAGCTCTCCTTGTCACACATAATATCTGACAACACTTAACTCATGCAACTCATTCTTCCTAACTCTATATTTTTCTGTGGTGAGTGCTATCCACTAGCCCTGCCTTCTGGCAAAATGGCAAGAGCAACAGAGATAAATAGTAAATAGGAACATCAGATAGAAGCATTAGGTAAAATCATTATGTAGAAATAATAGGTAGGAACATTAGGTAGACACATTAGGTAATAGTAGCAAATGGGAACATTAGGTTGGAGCCTTTGAAAACACTGCACTAAAGTTGCCCTATGCCAGTGGCTTGTTAAGGGTAAGGCACTAAAGGCTAAGAAGCAGCATTGGAATATACCAGTTATGGATATTTTTGCCATAGCTACCCCCTCAAGGGAGTTCCCAAAGGGAACAAGCATCAGAGATATAGACAGCTAGATAGAAATAGGAATACAGTGAAATGGTTGGCAACTCTGAAAATAAAACTGTACATAAAGCCATTAATCTATCATTTCATTTGTCACACTGTCAGGCTTACAAAAACACTTACTACAGTACTTACATACTCCATAAGTGAAGAATTATCACATCGTTGTCTTGCCAATCGCCAGTGAAGGCCAAGTTTGTGATAAAGGTTGGTATTTTCTGCTTCTAGAGTCTTCTCTATCGCATTTCGAGTCTGCAGTAAAAATAAGCTTTGTTAACAAGATGAAAAACATTCTTTATCAAAATTTTAATTAATTAATAAACTATATTGCACAGCCAATGATGTTTATAACAAAACAAAAGCAGGAACAATATTCCTTTGTTTTTCGTGCCTCTTTTAATTCATATACAGTAAACCATCGATTTAATGGACCCCAATATAATGTATTTTGAATTTAACGGACCAGGCAAATAATAATATATTAATTAATAAAAACTGGAAAAATCTAAAAAAATTCACAACCCTCAAACGCTCCACCATGAGCATTTCATATTGCACTTGTTTTTGGTAGCATGGGGTATAGTTACTTTGTTTTGGTCTCAGTCTGCCTCAAGGTGTCGTGCAGTCAGGTTGTATACAGAGAATTGTGACTTTATTTAATAATTTTGCAGTCCTTACAATTTGAAATGGCATTAAGTGATAGAGGAGTTAAAAGAAAGCATGTGGACTTTATATTGTATTACTGTATATTGTATCAAAAATGGTTACATTCAATTTAACGGACTTTTGGCATTAACAGATACCTCCTTCTGCCTATTAGTCTGTTAAATCAAGAAATTACTGTACATATGGTTTTCTAAATACAAAAAATAAGTGAATTCATAACCTTTAAATACTTCATTTCATAAAAACTTCAACATACAGTGAATACACATTCACTTTTGCCATTCCACTTTTGGTGGAATTTTTGAGCATAAGTGAAAAACAATGCAAGAGGACTTTACTATTTCCACTTGCAAAGAAATACAGAATCTGTCAACTCCACTTCATGGACATTTCAAACAGCAATCAAATCTTTCCATTTGGCAATTCTGAGTTTAATCTTTTTTATAGATGTTTCTCTTTAGGCTGTAACTTCTAAAAGTTTACCTATCACTCCATAAACTCCATTTCAATCTACATGGGGTGAATTAAGGGCATACGGATATGTACTTTTAGTGAATTTCTACAAAACTGGTATCCTCCCACACTAAACATTCTTAAAACCTTCCACAAGGCATTTCTATCAACCCTATCATATGCTTCCTCCAGATCCATAAATGCCACATATAAATCTTTCTGTTTCTTTTAAGTATTTCTCACACACATTCTTTAAGGCAAACACCTGATCCAAACATCCTCTATCACTTCTGAAACCATATTGTTCCTTTCCAGTCTGATGTTCTGTTTATGCCTTCAACCTCTCAATCACTACTCTCCCATACAACTTGCCACGTACACTCAACAAATTTATAACTACACAGTTTGAAGACTCAACTTTATTCCCCTTGCCTTTATACAAAGGAACTGTACATGAATTCCACCAATCCTCAAGTACCTCACCATGATCCGTAGCTACACTGAAAATCCTAATAACTAATCAAAATAATCACACCGTCCACTCCAGCCATCTTGCTACATTTCATCTTACATAAGGCTTTCATCACCTTTCTTTCTTCACCAAACCACTCTCCTTGATACTCACACTTCACATACTACCCCATTCCAAACATTCTACATGTGCCACTGTATCATTAAACACTTTCTACAGTCTTTCAAAATATTCTCTCCATGTCCTCCTCACTTCATCACTACCTGTTACCAAATCCCCATTTGCCAATTAATTAATGTTCCCATTTGTTCTCATGCTTATCACACACTGTTAGCCTTCTTCCAAAAAAAATTATATGGTAAAAAGAATTTACCTAAAGAAGCCCTTGAAAAGCAAAGGACACTTCACCATTCCCAAAATACTTGTGCTAGTTATATATATATATATATATATATATATATATATTATCCCTGGGGATAGGGGAGAAAGAATACTTTCCACGT
>JAYMFT010118124.1:0-13335 GCA_038088735.1 Panulirus argus
GTAGACCGAAATTATACAGAACTCCTGTTTTTCTGTTTTTTACTCTCCGAATAGTGGGTTTTTGTGGAATATATATAAATAGATAGATAGATAGATAGATAGATAGATAGATAGATAGATAGATAGATATGTACGAAGGAGACAAAGAGCAACCGAGGTAATATCATGATTTTTGATGAGCAAAGTTCAAATGCATAAATATGAACCGAAATGCAGTTCCTTCTACAAAAAAGTTCATATGACAAAATCTGAACAATAGGAACGTATGGAAAGAACCTCCTAACGGGAAACCCTGTTACGATGCGGATCACAGATCCACGGTAGCGGAAACACACACCAAAGGCCCTCACTGCACCGCCAGCCCTCAGAACCAAAACAGCGCCTCTTGCGTCGTTTACAATGGACGTATTTTGAATGTGGATTGAAGGAGAAATCCACAACATGTTTATGGTCGCGACACGGTGGAAGACTAGGGAGAGGTGGGTAACGCGGAGCCGTGTGGGTGGTAAGAAAGGTTTGGGTGATGGTGGTTATGGGAGACTGGATGAGGTCTTTCACTGGAGCGGGATTAAGGTAGGGCGGTTTGGGAATGATGGTAATTTAAGGAAAGGTTGTTTAGGGGAAGAGTTGTTAGAATGGGGATTAGGGAAAGGTGGTTAGAAAAGGTTGGTGAGGGAAGCATGGTTTGGTTAGGGCCTTAAGGGCTGCTGGGTGAAGGGTGATTAAGGCTGTTAAGTGAGACTGTTAGGGAAGGATCGCCAAGGAATGGTAGATATGGTAGGGTAGCTTGAAAAGGGTGGTTCAAGAAAATATTATTACAGATAAGTGTGTCTTGCTTTTCTATCTGGTCTTATTTATTTCTTATTTCACATGTAGGATACGTTACTTGTCATTAAATTGGTTAGGTAATATGTTAACCTTTTCACTCCCACCTCCACACTGAGCAAAACAGGGCACTGGATGATCACCCTGGGAGAGTCAGTCGTGGGTGAGGCAACTGCCGTCTGCTGTTCACTGATAGAGGTAATGAGAGGCATGGGTCACAGGACTGAGAGTGTGTAGGACGCTTCCTCATTCAGTACCACATACTGTCTCCTGTCTCAGAGGCAGTCCGCCTTCCAAGAACAGATCTTTCTTTTTAAAGTTTGAGGCTCCAGTCACGAACAAAAGTTTACATTAAGGCCGGGCCTTATTTTAGATATAAAGAGGATAATGAAAGGGGAGATAAACGAGACGCGAAGATATTATTTATGAATTTTGGAGGAAGTGAAAGAACCTATCTTTTAAAAATTGCCAAGTTATAGCTTGTGGAAAACATATGAGAGGGTGGAGAATTCCAAAGCTTCGGGGTGCAGGGAAAGAGACAGTTATCAAAACGGCCCACACTTGAGTTGCCAACGGCCACACTGTAGTTATGTGACGCAGCAGCTTGCCGAGTCTTGGGTGGTCTAGCTCTAGGGAGCAAAAACCAAGATGAGGGGGAAAAGTAAACCAACATTGCAGCTTAGTTAAGTTGGTCAAGTTTTAGCGTTAGCTTGGAAAAATTGATAAGTCTGACCGCCTTCGACTCAGCTCTGTCGAGTAAGGACGCAGGGCTAGAAAGACCCCAGATGTGAGAGCAGTACTCCATACAAACGGAGCAACTTTTCGGAAGAATAGAAATTTCGACATCTGAAATGGATTCCAGGTTTCTTATTGTGGAGATTTCCATGATAGTGTGGATGTTACAGTATATGAAATATATTCCCCGAGTCAAGAGGTGGAATTACAGAACGGTCAAAAAAGAGAGAGGAAAGTTGTAGGAATTTTCGATAGAGAGATGGGTAGAAACTGGTTCCTGGAGGCATTAAGCTTCACCAGAGGCTACTGCAAAGAGATATCCTGTCCAAGTCTGAGTTTACTGAGGAAGTTGAGTCGAACGAGATGCAGATCGAGTGAGAGCAAGAGAAGAACTGAAGGATGTGGAGAAATGCAGTGTTGAGAGTGGCTCTGCGTTAGGGAAGAGGGATGTTATCGTGGCTGTTTAATCTGTTTGTGGACGACGGAGGTGAATCCAAGGATCCTGGAGAGAGCGGCAGGTATACACCCTGTTGGGGGTGAGGGGAGGCAAATGAAGCGAGTCAGTTGTTGTTTACTGGTGATACGTTGATAGAGGCAGATTCAAGTGAGAAACTGAAGAAGTTGGTGTCTGAGTTCGGGAGAGTGTATGAAAGGAGAAAGTTGAGAGTAAACGTAAATGATGTAGTTATTAGTTTTACCAGTGAAAAGAGAAAGTTTGTTTGGAGAGCGACTCTGAATGGAGAGCAGTCGGAGGAAATGAAGTGTTTTAGACTCCTGGGAGTGGATATTGCAGTGAATGGAACCATGGGAGGTGAAGTGAGCCATAGGGTGGGTGAGGGGACAATGGTTTTAGGAGTAATGAGGAAAGTGTGGAAAGAGAGGTCGTTACATGCTTGATGATATATTAGTCCCATCAGTGCTGCATGGATGCGAAGTGTGGGTATTAAGTAAAAATGTAAAGTAGAGTGTGGAAATGAAATGCCTGAGGAGGATATGACTGGGTAAGAGCTAGGTATGGTAGCAAGAAGAGTATGTATGAGAGAGATGAGGATGGATTACTGAAATGTTTTGGACATATGGAGAAGATGAGTGAGGAGAGGATGACCAGAAGTGGAGGGAAAAAGGATACGGGGAAACCAAGGAGGAAGTGGGGGGACAGAGTGAAATATGTATCGAAGGTTCGGGCCTGAATATTTAGGAGGGTGTAAGGCGTGCAAGGGATAAAGCGAACTGGAGGGATGTGGTGTACAAAGGACGACGTGCTTCAGCGAGCTGAGCCAGGGCATATGAAGGGGTCAAGGGAAACCACGGAAAGGTCTGTGGGGCTAGGTAGCGGATAGGGAGGCTCTGGTTTCAGTGGAGAGTGCATGTGACCGAAGGATGTAATTTCTTCGTCTGCACCTGGCGCTGCATCGCTGATGCAGGAAACGATGAATTTTTATAAAGAAAATTTATATATATATATGATCATTTTGATGATCTCCATAAAGTCAAACCTTGCAATTACACGCGCAAAACTAACTTAAAAGAAGAGTTCTTGACAAAAATGAGGAAAGCCTTGCAGCTACACGATGCAAATCATTTAACAATGGAAATTATTCAACAGAGAAAGAGACACAAGGTGTTATTTGTCCTTCCAAGTAAGATGCAACAGTGAATCCTTTTGTTTCATAATTTTTCTTATCTGTTTCAAAGGGGGTATGACCTGAGAGCATATTTTCCTTTAGTAAATAATTAGGACACGTGAGACTGGAAGTTTTTATATACAGACTTTAAAAGATTATTGCCAAATGTGTTCTTTCAGCAGCGAAGAAGTAGAATTGTTTAGTCTGCAATAATACTATGGAGTATGCCAAAAAGATAGCAGACAAAATACATATACGAGAGCACTGCAAGAAAGATAAGACTCTTCAGTGTACTACCAAGAGTAATAAAGAACGTAAATGGAACAGCTGCAGAAGCATTTAAAGGAAAACTTGATGTATAACTGAAGTCATTCCCAGATAAACCCAGCCAGCACTTACAACGACTGAGCCTAGTGCCAGAGAGGAACAGTTTTCTTGTACGAGCAAGGCGTGTGGTAAGTACTACGCGCTAGCTCTACCTTTTGGTAAAATCTCACCGTATGTACTCCTCTCTCTCTCTCTCTCTCTCTCTCTCTTACTACCCCTTCGTTAAAACAGGCCAAACGTGTATAATATCATTATGCAAAAATGTATGTCAAAAACAGATTTTTTTTTAAATGAAACTTTAATTCGAAAACCTACAATTATGCGCGCGAAATACGCCCAGAGGTATGGTTCTTAATGAGAGAAAAGTATAATTCCCAATTATACATCGGAATCCGCCTTTGCAAGGCAAAATATTTGCAGAGGTTATCAGAAAAAGAACGAAAGATACGTGGTTTTCATATCCGGGAACAAGGACCATTGCTCGAGTTTGTTTCAGCGTTTTGCTGCTATACAAATCTGCAGCACTCCGTTCAAGCGACGATTTTATAATGGCGGGGTAGATATCAGTCACACGGAAGACCGCTGAAGACACACTGGCTAAGGTTCACCGAAGAGGCGTATCATCACGTTTGATGCTTGACACAAGACATACATATGCATAAGCGACGATTCCCGTAGCAGAGATCATAAACGGGGAAGTTCACTCAAGCAATATAATGCTTTTGGGTCTTGATACGTCGAAGGTGACGATGCATGCATGAATATCAGGCTTACTAACGATGGCGTCATTTAAGCACAATCACAGATTGTTGAGTGTGTCTCCCCTCTTAAACCAAGACCCAAAACTAAAAGCCACTGCTTGAGGAATCTTGCATATGCCATAACCTCACGTCAGTACTGTACAGCTCATCTTTGTCTTCCTTGAAGAAGGAAAGGCTAAGAATTTCCATAATTTCTCTTCTCACGTCGATGGATAATGTCATATACAAAAGTTCCTTTTCCAGTCCTCTCTATGCAGCGTATTTTCAGTCTTTAGTGGCGTAAAATATCACTTAAGCAAACCCCAAGAAAGGCTCTTATGTAAAGATGGTATTTCGTGAGCATACGCCTTTAATTTAAGAATGGCCTTGCAGATGGCGCGTTAGTTAGGCTTCCATAGATCACGGGGCATATGGGACCACAGCCCCGTAAATCCTCTTCGAATTTATGACCTTCATTAATAAACCGTTTGGGGATGGGGTCGTTCATCGCCCGGTGCCCTGCCCAGTGTCCCTTAATCATCGGGTCGTGACCACAGAGAGGAAACTGGGTAAACGGACGAGAAAGGAATCAACAAAAAACAGGCCGAAAAGGAGGTTCTTCCTAGGCTGAGTGAGGATGCGACGGATGCGGAGCTCTAGTGACATCACTGACTGTTGCCACTTCCCCATTAGCTCCCTTCACCGATGTTCCCATTAGCTCTCTTATTTTTATTACACTATTAACCTCATTCCAAAACACCAGCAAAAGCTGGCTAAATAATATAACATGTTTGAAATGTAATAAGTCGAGATGATATGGCATGAATTAAAATAGGGTCATTCATAGCTGAGCTGATATGACCAATTGCAAAGCTGAGTTGACCTTGTTTGACCTATGGTGAACTGAAGTGACCGAAGGGTTGATTTGTTTTCGTGGCTTGACTTATTCAACCTGAGCTAAGTTAACTTAAATTTACTCACTCTCTGTGGAAACGATTTTCTACGTGAAATGATCAATGATCTGAAGACGATATAACTAACCAAACAACCAACCAAGGCTTGGTTCCGTGACTGGACTTCTTCGTTATAAAGGAAAGAAAAGTGAAACAAAAAGCGATTTCGAACAGTCTTCCTCAAGAAAATATAAATATGAAAAAAAGAATATGTAAACATTCTCTGAACGTATGTATTTCAAAGGAGGAAACAAATAATAGTCTCCAGTCTATCTGCGATTATGGGGTTAAAGAGGGAGAAGAAGATTTTGGATAAAGGGGATATACAGAAAAAAGGGAAGAGGATGGAGGAGGAAGAGGAGATGTGAAGGAGGAAGAGGAGGGAACGGATGTTAAGCAGACATCAGGAGGGTCTTGTCTATGAAGTTGTAAGAAAGACGCAGTCAAGAAGACATCCAAATGGAAGGAACAGATGAAGAGGACATATGCTTGTATCCTTCGACTTACGTATATTTCTAGATATGTTAAGTGGTTCAACCTTTCGCTAACAAATGAAGAAGTTGTAGCAAAATGTTCTTCTCTTTTCTTCTCCTTCCTCGTTTCTGTTATTTCTCTTACTTGTAAGTTGTTTAGGGATTTCTTTCATCTTTCTTGCTATTTTTCTCTCCACCTTTTTGTCTATCTTTTCTTCTTTACACAACCCTTTTCTTCCTCTCTCACTCTCTGTCATTTAGTATACATTTCTGTCTGTCCCTCCGTTTTTCCCGTTAGTTTTTCTGCCTGTAATTACCTATTTGTAATTTCCTGCCTATAACTTTCGGGGAGGGAGTCTTACACTCGTGGGACCCCATCTCTCCAACATTCTCTACCATCATATAACCTTTTAAACTTCTGTATGCTATTCGCATTTACAAAATGTCCCCATTCAGTTTTTTGCAATCGTCCACCATTCTCATAATGCAAAAAAGTATTTCTTTATAGCCTTTTTCAGTTCATAAGCTTCTTGGCCAATTTCATGTTACGTCCTTTGGCAGTTCTCTTTCTACATCTTTCGAAGACCTGTTCACTATCTAAGTCATCGATCTGGTTTAAGAATCCAAAGGTTGTGATAAACTGACCACCCGTCTCTTTTCTTTCTTTAGCTGTGGGCAAATCTATGGCCTCTCGCCTTTCTCCTAACTCAGCTTTCTTAATTCCGGTACCGTCTTTGTTGTCCTATTCTTGGGCCTTCCTCTTATCATCTTTTTGTGCCATGGCATATTTAGTGGCATCTCGCTGGCTGCGTGGATTGTGTGGCTGTCACTTCAAATTCTTGTGGGACTGAGTCGAACTTTGAGATAATGAAAAGGGCTAAATCAAATACCCCGTTCACTACAAATCATAATTCTTTCGACTTTCTGTAGCAAGTTGTTAATTAAATATTGGTCAGCGAAAACAATTAATCCATCCAATGTGGATGATACCAGAAAGACTGCGTGGAAAACCGACAAGGTTGGTTGGAAAAAAAAAAAGTAATGTCCTGTTCTGTGCTTCTTTAAGCGCCGTGACGAAACCTGAGAACAATATCCTAGTTGTGGCGTTATGCAGGACGTGAACAGCTCATTGCATATTTCCTTAACAATATATGTGAATGTTACCGTGCTATTCCACAGTAGACAGTCTGTCTCCTCACATCTCCTAGTGTGGGACTATGGCGACGGGTTAGGAATGATGTCAATCCCCAAGTCCAATTTGCATAGGGATTCCTGCAGCTTATTTCATGCTAGATAATATCTATATTAAGGCTTTCTTTCACTATCTCATCCTCATTATTTCGCACTGACTCCGCCTGAAAATCATCGACCATATATCAGACCTACTTTGAAGCCTGTCAAGGTCCCTTTGCAAGTTGACGCAATCCTCGTCGCTCTTCACTTCCCTTATGACCTTCGCGAAATCTGCGAACATATTCAAGTAGGAATCCAAACCTTCCAGCAAGCCATTCACTTAGATGAAATGAGAGTAATGGTCTCAGAACAGAAACCTGTGGTATTCCACTGGTGACCTCAACCTATTTTGAGAAGATTCCACTTACACGAGTCTTTTGATCCTTTCCTTTAACATGAAAGGTATCTAACATCGGTGTCTATCCCAAAATCCTGCCAGGTGATCCAGCTTCTTGATATTTCCTATATGGTACAGAGTCAAATGCTCTCTGGCAGTCCAGATACCAAGAATCTACCAATCCTTCTCTTTTCTTTAAAGCAGAGGTCACCCTCTTCCAAAAACCGTGCTCTCTCTCATTTGCTCTTACTTCAGTGATCTATTATCTATATGAAATCTAACTGCTTTCCGATTATTTTTCCCAGAACTTTACGGACTACACTCGTTCAGTGCCTTTTCCCGCTCTCCTTTCACAAAGACATGTATGAATCTTTCCCTTATCCACTCCTTGGCAGTCTGCCTTTCTTCAGCGACATCTTGAACACCATTTCTAGTGGTTTATCGGGTGTATCTTCCAACATCGTCAACCCAAATGGTGAAATTTCATCGGGGTAATGAGCCTTGTCTGAGTCAAGACCTTAATAATCAGTGAATGTCTTTCAAAGTTAGCTCACTGCTAAGACATCATTCCATCTCACTGGCACTGGGACTACAGCGTTTTACACTATGAAAACAATTTTGAACTTGTCATTTATTCTGATGGATACATGAAAATGTTTTGGATTCCATCCTGCCTTGTCTACAAAAATGTTTTCCAAGTTTCTTTGTTGTTCTTTTCCTATTCTGCTGTTCTCATTCCTGGTTCTCCTTATACCCCATACCTTATATCTTCGTCACAGCACATCTCTAAAAGCTCCTATGCTTTTTGACACAGAACTTTTCACAATAGTGCCATCGTTCCTAGATTAATGAATCTCCCTCTCCCCCAGGGTATATTATCACAGAAATTATGACGTTCTATAACGTTTCATTTTTACTATTATATCTCCTCTTTAAACCTTGTCTCATCTCTGCTCTTTTTACATCGTCGTTTATATTACTAAACTCAATCGTTACATTGTCATTTTTTTATTCTGTTTGAATATTTGTCTGAGTTTGTTTGTCCCTAAGATTGTCCGTCTGTCTCTCTGTCTGTCTGTTTATTTGCCTTTCTGTTCATCTGTATAAGTCAGTCTATTTGTTTGTCTTTCTGTCTGTCTATCTTTCCGCCTGTCTATTTGTCATTCTGTCTGTATTCTGTCTGTCTGTTTGTTTGTCATTCTGTCTGTTAAACTATCTGTCTGTCTGCCTGTCTGTTTGTCATTCTGTCTGGTCTGTCTACCTATCCGTTTATCTCTTAAGTATATCGTATTCTAGGAATCTTCATTAAGATAATCTGATTTAGTCACATAATTGTCTATGAAAAAACATTCCACTTTCTAACATATTCAGTGTAGTGAAAAAATTGTAATCATACCCGCATGATAGACTTAAAAAGAAGAGTTTCTAATGAGAAAAACTTTCAATCGTAATTATTGGCATCAAAAAAGGAAAAAAATACATATAAGGGAAATATGTGATTCAAATATGGTTTCCCCTCTCTGAGGAAGAAAGAACGCTGCTTATCAGTCTCTTTGTCTGTCTGTCTATTATGAACAATCATGCAAAAATCTGGATGACTGGCAAGTGTAGATCTGTTTATTGATAAGTAAGGAAACAATATACTGAAAGATTTAATTAGAGACTTCTTGAAAATCTTAAGCAAAAAATAATGACCAAACTTCATTTCAAAAAATCCAGATAATGTTATGTGGACACTAGAGTAAATTTTTTTAAATCAAGCATCTTTTACCCATTATCGAAGATTAATATCCCCATAAATCTCTTTGTCCAAAAACTTTTTACACATTTACTCATTATGTGTGAATGGAAATATACAGATACTGAGGGAAGAAGTCCAAAAAGTATATCACAGTAAAGCTGTCGTCATATTAACTCGATGGTAAAGACTCGCTAGTAATGAGCAAACGAATCATGTTTCAGCTTCGTCTTCCACTCAGCGTATAGTGTAAGAGAATAACTCGAGGAGGATGTCGAAGCTTCGCTTATTCTGTGAACCGCTGTGAAAACGCAGCTTTTTATATTCAACTCTGTTCCTGAAAACATTATTTTGATATCTTTTATTTTCTTAGATTCCTTACTCACAACACATTCATACCTATCTGATAAAGATATTATCAAGAATGACCAAAAACAACTCCCCAATGTGTCTGCGATTATGGCAAAGTCGAAAGCACCTGGAAAAAATAGTAAGGAAGAGAGTGCTTGCACACAGCAGTACACTGGTGTGCCAATAACATAAGACCTAACGGTATATGACGAGATTGTTTACGAGGAGTCCAGCAATACGAAGAAATACAAGGAGCAACAGACTAATGGGTCCTTTCGAGACTGTTTATGACAGTGGAGGAGATCAGAAGCACTGATGATACAGTGGTGAGTGAAGAAATGCAAATGAGCGATATTCAAATACTATATGTACGTAACTCAGTCGGCGTAAATAATGTCAGTCGTGGATATGAAACAATGAATCTGTCAAGTCTATTCTTAAAGGAATCTATGTTAAAGCCTTCTTCTATACACTGTAACTATGAAGTCATTCTGTATATTTGTAAACCTAAACCTTAAAGGCAGAAGGTTACAGGAAATAGAAAAGATGGAAAAAAAGGGAAGGGAAGTCTCCAATGCTGTCCGAGGAAAGAAGGAGGTATCATAAAGGTCAATCCTCGTGTGGCCAGTCTCCACACAGAAATATTTGAAGCAGCGGTTAAACGCGTGCCAAGGTTCCAAGCCTTGATGGCAAGGGACACTTGGAGACAGCTCACGAGATCAGTGGCCAAATGTTAAAAACAGAACAGGGAGAGGACAGCAAAACTGCAGCAGACAGAGGTGATGTGTGGACCATTAACGAAACGGAGGGCTTCTGGTTGGAACTTTTGCTAATAGTGAGGTGGATGAAGAACAAACCCCTAACCCCCAGACATGTGAGCTCTACTCTATACTAAGTCGAACAAAATCCTCGTAAATATGGAACAGCTGATCACTAGACAAGATTACAGAGGTACCCTACATAACAACCCCCAGCTTTTGAGAAGCAGTTTTAGTGATGCTGGTTATGTGGGGTTTCCGGGAATGGGTGTACATGGTTGAACTGTGGAGCTGAGGAATTGAGCAGAGGGAAAAGTGTGACCCCAGGAAACAGAAATAGAGGTTACGTCAATGGTCTATCAAAGTTAACCTTGTTACTGTTTCCCCAACTCGAAATGATACGTGGGCCGTAATGAGAGAGGAGATATTCTCGGCGAGAGGAGCAGAACGAGTATTAAAGTTTGTTAAGTGGAGTCATGAGGGTAAAAAGTAGTGACTGGGGTTAGAAACTGATGAGAGAAGATTATACATAGAGAGAAGAGTGTTGATGACAGGGTAGAGGTATTAACAATGGATCTGCTAGAGAGAGCGCCAAGAGTCAGGGAACACAGAATAGTAGAAAAATACAGAACAAGAGAGTTTGGAGAGTAAAGATCTATGCCTCACCGAGTCAAATGCTTTGGAGATATCGAGGCCTACGACAAATATTTCACCAAAATCCTTGAGAGAGGAGAACTTGAGATGAGCCACATAGTGGACGAGGTCTCCAGAGGACCAAGCACTGCGGCAGTCATTTTGCTGAAGAAAAAAAGAAAGATTTTAACTGTTTAAGAGAGTGAGAGTTAGGTGCGTTTCAAAGACTTTGGTGATAGCAGAAGTGAGAGCAATGCGGCAACAGCTAGAAGGATTAGAATGATCTATTCCGAATAGTTGTATCAATTCAGCTCTTCGCCTCTTCGCTAAGTCATCAATTTCACGACATGTTGTTGTTTCTCAAAGGATTTGTTTCACAGTCCGAAAATTGCCCTGGCAGCTCGCCGGTGAACTGTCTCCATACTGTATATATCTTTCATCAAGTCCAGTGACTAAAACTGAATACACTTACCAAGGTGGAGACTCACAAGAAAAATGTATATTGAAGACTGGTTCTTAGACTTAGATTCGAATGCCCTACCGACAAATCCTAGAATTTCGTTCGAATTCCTGTTTTTTTACAACTTCCATGCGCTATCTACTTGTCTTCAGGTCACCAGAGATTATTATACCTAAGTCGTTTCCCTTATTTACCCTTTGAAGCTCAAGAGAATTCATACTGCAGCATGCCTTCTCGTTTTCATCACCAACGTGTAAAATTTTGCAGTTAACGATATTAAAATTCGTTTGCCGCAAGTGAGCCCAGTCTATCAGTTTGATTTTATCAGCTTGCAGTTATAGACGATCAACTTCTGTTGTACATTTATTTCACAGCTTAGCAACGTGAGCGAAGTTTGATATTTCACAACGCAGACCATCATCAATGTCTTTACTGTATGGATATGTGAAACAGACACGGCCCAGAGATTGATCCTTGTAGTACACCACTTGCCTCGTCCAACCATTCTGATGCTTGACCATTAATAACTTCTCTTTGTTCACGGCCAGTCGACCAATTCTCAAACCACCTCAATACAACCGCATATTTGCCATGCAAATCATCTTTGTCTTGGAATCATTAATGCCTAACATTTCTAATACTTTCTTAAAGTCTAAGTAGACGATATCAGCCCCCTTTGACTTTTATCATACACGTAGATCACATCAGTGATATATCACAACATAGAGCAATCCTGAACTCCTGAATCCGTTCAGATGTAGAATGGATATTAAGCCGGAAGGCTTCTTCCCTACCCACCACTCCCTTCTCCGGGGAGGAAGTGATGTTGGGATGAGGGAAATGGAACCCTGGGCAGGAAGACGCAGGGTGACCCGGCAGAGAAGGTCGAATATGTAACTGGACGGGAGAAAACAAGAAAAAAGCTCTCGTTAAGAGGAATCAAATCGTACCTTGACTTTCAGCTTTCCTGAGGGAACGCTATATTTTCAAGCACTGTATATTACATATACCTTTACCTCGATGTTCATGTTATGTCTGTTATATCAAGGCATTTCTGTCTGTCAGCATGGTTGTCTCACTAGTTCTCTCTCTCTCTCTCTCTCTCTCTCTCTCTCTCTCTCTCTCTCTCATATCCTCCCCCTCCTCCTCTTCGTCCTTCCGCCTCGCCATCGCTGGGCAGCAGCAAACAGCCAGAAGGCAGAGCACCGTCTCCCTACGTAATGAGATGGACGAGAGCCGCCATCTCACGAGTCAGTCCCTCCACGCGGAACGGAGCCAACAATACGATTAAGAAAGGAAGGTAATGAACTTATTATGTATCCCACCCTCCTCTCCGAATGGGGGGGGGGACTCATTAATCTTGGGATGTAAAACTCGTAATTGGAATACCCAACGAGGACTCCAAATTTCATAATTAGATCATAACACTCTGGAATAAATTGTCATGCCTGTCTGGAAGATACAGCCTGTTCACATCTAATATCATACGTAACTGGTTGGGATGTACCAAACTTGAATCTAATTTCACACGCATTTGGTTGGAACATAGCACTGTGAATTGAGATGTTATACCCAACTAGCAAGAAATCTGCAAAACTCTAAAGGCTGTTATCACACAGACACACACACACACACACAAATACACTCACACACACACACACACACACACACACACACACACTCTATCCACCATCTCTCTCAGTCTCTCTCAACCACACGCTCTTTATCTTTCACTTCCTATTCGCAGAATCATTCCCAATGTAAATCACCTCATTAATTTCCGTAAAAAAGTAACGAAAATATTTTTTGCTTCGTGAGCTCCATGAATTCAGATGTTTTAAATGATACGAATCGGACAAGCTCAAAATACAAGGAAGTATGATTTTGAAATGGGATTAGGAAATTCAATGATTTTAGCTATCATCGTCTTTTACAATACGGAACATCATCTCGATCTGTGGCTCATTGCTTGGATTCAAAAACAAATATGAGCTGGACAAAGGAATCCTAATACTGATGAGTTAAGAAACAACACCCAAAACTTTTTAATTCAAAAAGATAATGACTGGTTTTTTGAAAATATTTTCATTTCGATTCATTTTCGAGATTTTGGATAATGCAAATATCACAGAATAATGATAATGATA
>JAYMFT010118135.1:0-13334 GCA_038088735.1 Panulirus argus
ATATATATATATATATATATATATATATATATATATATATATATATCCATGCATAATTTAAGTACTTAGAGTTAAAAATTATAATGTGAAAAGAAACCAAGAGCACAAGATAAAGAATAAGAATAATAAAGAAAATTATCAACAAATATGTAAATAACAAAACAGTTTTGTGGAAACTTTGAAACAACAGTACTACAGAGGGACTGGATTATATCACAACCAAGATAATTCTATTAAGATGAAAAAAATCTAAAAACAAAACACAGGAAACCAGACTCAACTGACAGATTAACAACCTATGATAATTCATACCCAAAAGCATTACGTACCGCAAAATTCAAGGACAGTAAGGACTTTGATCGGTAGCCCTGCAATGTGAAGATATATTACTAACTACTTCCTTCATGCTTAAAGTTGTTGATTATGCTGTCAGGTAGAATAATTAGAGAATAATCAGATTACATATAATACAAAAATATATTTGTCATCACACCAGTTAATCAGTGCTCCAGTTCAAGAGAGTGAGTTACAAATGATAACCCAACCACCACCAACTGATAAACAGATGCTGTGCTTTGATTTCTGAGCTGTCTTACCGAGTCGCCGTTGACTTGGCCCTGGGCAGCTTCCCAGGGCTGAGGAGCTTCTTCACACCCAAGGGCTGCCAGTGGGTCATGAATGAGACTGAACTGATGTTGCAGCCATGACTCCTTACACCGTAACTCGTTTAATTCACGGCGCAGGACATCGCTTGCTCGTTTTAGCACAGGTAACCTGGTGTAATGATGAATGTTATAAGGATTGTCTTTGGAAGAGTTCCTGCATGAGATATTATAGATAAGTTGATCAAACATACAAGAACAGTGACAGGAGGTACTGAATAAACCTTCACTATCATTATTATCATACAATCCCAAGGATCCCTTCTTTAATGACTTCTACAGCTTCAAGACTGTGCTTCAAATAGTATCAGGGAAAGACTGGGCTTCTCTGGAGTAAGAAGTTCTATGACAAGATTATACTTCGATGATACAACCTTGCTGAAGGTGACTTTTTTTTTACTCGCAGCATAATCATCTAATTTTCCTTCCTCCACTTGTACCAAATGTTCCTACGTAATACTCCTGCCTTATGTACTAATTCTATCTATTGCTCAAATCATTTTGCTAAAAGGCAGGGCCAGCACATAGCACTCACCTCAGGAAAATCTAGTTATGAAGAATGAGAAGTTTGAGTTAAGTGTTGTCAAGTGTTATGTATAACAGGATAGACTGTATGCTTGTGGAGTGATTGCCAGCAGTCCACATGTGGGTGAGGTAGAAAGAAAAGACAGGTAACCGGGTCAGAGGAGTGCAACTTTACTACCATTGAAGTGCATGCTCATTACACAGCTATCACTAACCTTTTTGATGCCCAGGCAGGAAATACTGGTAATATACCTCCCTGGTTGGTGGCTGCCTACCAACTGCTACCTCCAGATTTAAGATCACCCTTATCTTTAAGTGCCCTAAACTTTGGGCTCTAAAAATGACTGCTCAAGACAGGAGATCCAGATAATGGGAAACATGAAGAGATATAGTTCTCCCTGATTATGAAAAGGTTACCTGGAAAAGGATTCCTGTTCTGTGAAATATGGCAAAGCTGTGGATTTAGTCTCCACTCCGTAGGAATGAGGGGAGACCTGGAATATGAATGGGTCAGAAGGATATTTTGCTGTGTGATATATGCAGAAGAATTTCTTTAGTAAGATCCATTCAAAGACTCCAGCAAAAGAGAAAAAGGTGGTGATGCTGAATGCAAAATATAGAAGTTGTTCTACCTGAGGGGTTAAACAGACCTCCCTCTTAGCCAATATGCAAACTGTTGGAGGGCTAAAAGGACAAAATTTGACTAACGCAGCTATAGATTGGCCACTCCAAAAAATGGAATGATATACAACCAAGTTATGAAACATTCAACCTGTAATGACCAAAGCAACAGGGATATAGGAGTTAGAAAAGAAAGACAGCAATGATTTATCCATGCACTGATATCCTAAAGAAAGGGTTGGATTTAGTTGTCTCAAAATCTCTGATCTTACTTAAGGTTAAATTAGTTTATCAAAAAGATCATGTGGGCACTGGAGGTGGGAGAAATACCAACAACTAGCCTCAGGTATTTACAGCTGTCCTAACATTCTAGATGTTACTTTTCCAAAATAGACATAAACAGTGAGGAATGTATAAAGCAAGGAAAATAACCATCACTTACTAACAAGGGCCTTTATTCTGTATCTCTTTGACTAGGGATCCACAACCTTTGTGAAGTATCTGGACACTTTACTTTCACGTAACCAATGATCCGTTACAACTCCTACACACAATAATCATACAGTATATATCAAAAACTACTTCCAAGGATTAGAAGAAAATGAAGTAAGCGATCAGAAATACAGATGTATATTGTACATTCATATATACAGAAAAAAAATTGAACTCGCACTTTATGAAACTCTGAAAAGGGCAAAATGAAACTTTTTTAATACCAAATAAGGTATCCTAATACCCCGATTTTTGACCTGGGTACGTTCCTGAAAAGTGGAGCGCTGCTCAACACAGCTATCTACATGGTCATTACACCATTGCAGAAGCTTATATCTTGTCTGCATTTTTTATGGTTCTAACGTGTAGCCAATTTGAAAGCATCACCAACATCAGCCTGATGTTCACCAGCTTCCAACCACCCCAACATTTGTAATTTTACATCAAAGGAGAGGCTTTTCCTAGGCACTTTAGATGCACTAGCAGCACTAGAACTTGCAGGCTGTCTTCCAGACATGATAGGTAAAGATTTTTTTTCCATACTTAAGCACCATTTTCTGCCAAGAACAGATGAAGAAAGGCTGCATTCACTCACAACCATTCTCTGTTTTGTCATGTGTAATGCATCAAAACCTCAGCTCTCTATCCACAATCTTTCCATGGTTTACCCTGAACACTTCACATGCCCTGAGTCTGTCTGTGACAGCACACTGACCCCAGTATACCACATCGTTCCAATTCACTCTATCCTGTGCATGCCTAGTCAAAATAATGCTGAAAATCAGCGAGTCAGCAAGAATGTGTGCCCAACATAAGTACAGCAGAATTTGTGCTTTACAAACAGGAGAGAACTCAGTGCTGATCGGATGTGAATGGATGTGTGCATGGTGCTCTGACTGGCCAAGTGAGAATAAACAAAGAGAGCTTCTCTCAGTGTGTTTTGAGTGTTTGGACTCATAACTTCTGACTTCTTTTATGGATTCTCACCGTTTTCTTTCCAATAAAACTAGAGCTCCAAGATACAAGCAATTGTGCTCTCATGAAATTGCACTGTATGGGGTAGTGCTAACCGGGGAATATGTGTACAGTAAATAAGGGCCAATAAAAAGCAGGACACATTATTCATGATACAATAATATGATTCAGAATCATTTGCCTTTCACCCAAGTCTTTCCCTCTTTCATTTATATCCATTTCCTGTTCATCCAGAATGCAATTAATCAAATTAAACTAGGTAAACTTTTCAAGCCTGCTGGCCGCATATAACATATTTTGTACATCATTTTTCCAGCCACATGGCTGTAATTGGCCAAAAAGAATGAAGGCTAGGGTTACCTGTTCTAGACCAACCAGTTAATAGAGGCCATTAGAGAGCCAAAAGATGGGAGGTAAGGAGAAGGTCTGTATCATATTTGCTCTGTCATCTGTCCTATAGCTTACTTCAGCTCCCATGGTTTCACTTGCTGACATATCCACTCTGAGGTATCTGAAACTCTCTACTACCTTTATGTTCTCTCCATTCAGATTCACTCCAAGTGATCTGTTTCTCTTCACTGCTATCCCAGATAACCTTGTTTTTATTCATTTTTACCTTCAACTTTCTCCTTTCACACACTCTCCCAAACTAAGACACCAGCTTCTGCAGATCTTCACAACTATTGGTCATTTCCTGCATTAGCAAGGTAGTGCCTGAAGCCTCATTTGGTCACAGCCACTCTCTAGATGTCATGTATCATGCAATTAAACCAGAGCTCACTATCCACAGTCAGGCCCCACAATCTGTAATGTGATTTCCTTTGACCATTTCATATGATTTGTACATATTAAATATACAGTATATATTCCAAGGCCATTTCCCTAATATCACTTTCTCTTTATGATGGCCACCGTAGCTTGAGGAAAAGCATAACCCACTTATGGCCATTTCAGATGAAAGTTCAAACAAGTGAAGAAAAAAAGATGCAATAAGGTGTTTGTTCAGTAGATGCAATAAGGTGTTTGCTCAGTAATGGAAGACCTACCTGGATGCAATATTACTATCTTGCAATGAGTTCTTCTTTATATTAACAACTTCCGTTTCATGTTGATTTAATAGATTCTGTTTCTCTCGAAGTTCCGTTGTGACATCTCGTAACCTGTGTTCAATATCTGTGAGCCTAAGCCGCAAGGAATCAACTGTAAGGGAATCAACTGCCAGCTGGCCTGCTTGAAGGGAACCAACACCATCTCCTAAGAGCTCATTGCAAAACTCAAAGGCTACAGGATCTGGTGGTGAACTCCTGAAAGAGCAAACAGAAGCAATGAGTGCTGATTTGGAGGAAAGATCACTTACAGGAATTATCAGAGCAGTGTAATGAATCAAAATGAATATAATGATTCAATGCTCAGCCAGGCACAAATGATATCTCATACCAATTCAAGTCAAAGCCTATAGATTATGATCAACTGTAAATAGATACAAGCAAGATACAGCAGTGAATGTCTTCTCTCTTCCATACGTCTTTGTTTTTTCCTATGTGAGTGAGGTTGCATCAGGGAAAGATGAACAAGATAAGAGGGGAAAAAATTTTCAATCAGGTCCTTTCTCTGTTCCTACTTTTAAAAATCATGCTTTATTTCCATATCAATTTCAGTTATCTCAAGTGAGTAAATGGGTGCTAAATGATAAAGACAATCAATTATATCTAATTGACTTACAAAAATTTTTTTCAACCAATTTATATAGGGTAAATGTTTTTCTGTGTTAATCAAATACACACTACTGTGGGTATGAATATTCATACACAAGAATATTCAAATCAACAGGTTATGACTGTCGTAGAGCATTTTGATATTTTTGAGAATATGACTGATTTTAGGGTATCATATGTGAATTTGGACACATGGGTAAGGAAATTTTGACACCCTTAAATTTAACATTATATACATACACAGTACAAAGTTAAACATGCAAACTGTAAATACTCATCCTTCATATTCCTGTAAGTGGCAAAGAAAAAAAAGGAGAATATTTTGCTTAATTGCTGCATGTCATATTTACTGAAAATATAAGAAATGCAATTTTAGCTCTGAGGTTTGCATTTCTCTACATTTTGGAAAGGTGAACAGCTTATCTTTCTTTTTCTGTATATGTTTGCCATTTCCCGTATTATCAAGACAACACCAGAAACAGAGGAAGTAATGGCCTCATTCACTCATCCACTCTCTAGCTGTCATGTATAATACATCAAAACCAGAGCACCCTCTCCCTACATCCAGGCCCTACAGACCTTCTTCAACATTTCTATTTCTGTTTGTGATGCCTGCATTCATTATGACTGATACTGAAAAAAAGATGACAAATAACTGGAATACTGAAAACATAAAACCAAAAGAATTGGAATGCTGTGCAGATATCCACAAAAAATACAATTTAAGGTGAAATGTTATCGATTAGCACTATCAATGTACATTACTTCAAAACAACTATAACGTTGCATTGTCTATCAACAATCTCTGTTGAAAACTATCAAACCTGATCTTATCTTTTGAAAACCTCGAAGTAAGATAGACCAATACATGTATAGCAGTAATTTATTCATTAGTTTTAAAACCTTTTACTTACTTATTGCTCTCTGAGAAGGATGTGTACTCTGACTTGGGGGAGATGGCTGTGACAGAGGAGGCTATTTCTGTTTGAAGCTGGGCATATCTTCCTTGCGTTGTGTCTGTTAACTCACACACTTCCCTTAGTATTGAGCGCCTGTGAAAATGTTCCTTATCTTGAAATTTTTTCCCTTAAATGAAGAAACTTTTCAAAAATTCAATTCAAACAATGGTCATGTTCCTTCACTATCAAACTTAAGAACCTGTCTTCTGTTGATCTATTCTTTAAAGATATAGAAAAAAAAAAATACTGAGAAAAAAAGCATTAGAAAAAAAGATGGCTGCAATACAGCTACTAGAAATTAGCTGGAAATATTGTTAAGCAAACTACACCTGTTAATACTTTAGGAAGACAACCTAAGGGTATCACAGATTAAGATTTATTATTCTTTAACATGTAAGTTTAACAATTTCCCTTCCCTGCACAGAAAGTATAGGAGTGAAATAATTTAAGATCTGTGAAGTTATTGTACCCTTACAATAAACATAACTTGGTCATCCAAAACATATAGCACTAAAATAATCAGATACATATATTAAAACATGTAATGTTCACATGTAAATCAATGTCTAGTAGCTGTTGTCAGTAGCCTTGAGCAAGCAGTAGTAAAACTGTTTACAGATATCCTGATATTTATTTTAGTTATGAAATATGCAGGTAAGATTACATATATGCAGGTTATATTACAATATTGTAACAATTACATTCATTAGAAATCACAACTATACAAACATGACAAAAGAAAAATAGTCATTCATATATTGTTTAAGAAAAAACTGAAAATTTCAGTAATGTTATTTAAAATTGTTGTAAGATAGAAACTGTGAGGAATTTCAGTAATGTGTATGATTATGATGACTTCATAATACTCAGTGTGGGTGATGTGCATGTGCAATGGGGAGGATGGTTCTCTGCTGATTTAATACTAAATTCTAACAAGCCATATAGTGCTATCTGGGTTTGGTGGGAGTTCCCAGAGGGAATGGGTGTCAAAGATATAGGTAGAATAGATAGGTGAGTATGTTACCACCTGACATGAGCTTGCCAGCCCATCTCTTGTCATTAGAAAGATGACTGGCAAGAAAACTGTTAGAGCAAATATATTCAGTACACAAAATGCTAAACATGGCACCATCGTGAACATTACTGAACATGTATGGTGTGTGTTGGTAAGTGAGGGGGTTGAGGACCGGGAGGATGAACAGTGGTACACTACTGTATGAAAAGATTTAAGATATGAGGGGATGAAAAAGGCTCAGATGTGATATCAACTGTTAAAGCCTAGAACAGATGTGAAGTAAAAGTGAAATGGTGGAATAATGATGGACAGGGAAATTTTATCTGAAAAGTGTTATTTTATCAAAAGAGGAAATTATGAAAGTTTTCTATGCTCTTTAGTTATCCTGAACGAGGATATAAGAGAGGATTTTTCCTGAACGTATTTGACTGACAGGAGACGAATTACAGACTATGAATTAAAATGTAATTAAACTATTCACCCAAGTTATTTATCAACTGGTCTGATATTATGGCACGATATAAGAGAATTTTCCTACATGCTTTTAGAGACACACACACACACACACACAAAAAAAAAAAAATAGTTTGTGACAATTCAGCAGTACAGAAGGTATGAAAAGAATTTGTTGAATTCTTCTATATAATGAATGCTGTCCTTGAGTTAGGAGACTTGGAGGATAATTACATTTTATCAAGTCAGTACTCTTGTCTTCAAGCTAAAAATGGTTTCAAAAACTGTGTAAGGACCATCTTTGATCACATATGCTTACCACTTATCAATCATATCTTCTTGTACTCTTTCCTGATACTCGAGAAGACCAGGAAGAAGAACAGTTCGGAAATCTCTCTCATAGTCTGCAGCTTCACACAGGAGAAGGACATAGTCATTGTGAACCTGGTGAAGCTTTTTACATGCCTTCTGGTATCGTTCCTTCAACTCATCTAATTTGCGACCTGGTTTACCTGTAGGATATGATTACAAACAATGTACATTAGTTGTTTATCTTTTAACACAATATAATCCATGAAAAGAAGGGCTTAAATATGATATATGAGAACATTGTTTAGAAAGGTAGGTCGACCGTAACAGTTATACAAAATATGACAGAATAGAATGAAATATCATTAGGTATGGAGAAGTGTACAAAAGGAATGGTACAGCCCTGTCCAATTTAAGGTATTAAATCATGGGTCTCGTCTATCTATCCTCTGTTATTTCCCTGACGTCTATTTCCTGTGAGAATTCCCCTATGAGGGAAGGGGATAACGATTGCAGAAAAGTCTCAAGTCTGTTCTATCCAAATGCACCTCCCTAGCATATTCAATCCTCCTCACAACTTTCTGGATCCTCTCCCCTTCCCAAAATGTAGGATATCCTTCCCTCACTCTATTTCCTTCGACCCTGCTTCTCTATATGTACTTTACAATCTATCTTTATACATCTCAACAAGGCCAAATCACTTTCAGGTATTTTTTTTTTACTCATCTCTATATCACCACTCCTCCACGTCTTTCCCTCTTTTTGACATTTCATGTTTCAACATTACTTACCCTATCCCATCTACTAACATTACAAGCATCCCTTGAATAACAAATTTCAGCAGCATGAATCCTTGAGCTGTCTGCTCTTTCCTATGTCCATGTTTTCAAAAAATTAGATTAAGGTAGGCAACTCTATGCCGTTTTTGTCCTTTTGTATAGTACTCACCAAGAATCCAAATATATTCTTTTGGACAGTTCTGTATCAGCAGAATTGCCATGTGAGGGCCAAAAGATGAAATAGATTTTTTCAGGAGAAATTTACCTAAGATAGTACTCAATGGAAAAGAATGAGAAAATTATAAGAAGGTATAATATCTAGGGAATCTTACAAAGGTGTCAAGGGCATATTGAGGAAAATGGCTTTAAAAAGAATGACTTTAAAATGGTATCTGTAAAAAGTAAGTGAGAACAGATTTAGAAGAGGACTAAATGTAGGCTCAGACAACAATATGTTGGAGTGCCTAAAAGTAACTACAAGTGTAAAGAGTCATAATTACAAATTACTCACAAAAACAAATTAGCATAAAGGAAACATTCTGCAAGAGCAGCCCTGATGAACAGCAGAAAATGTCATTTGGAATAGGAATGTTGGAATTAAATGGATTTATAAGAACTAGCATCAGCATAGAGGAAGTAATGGGACCAATGCCATCATAAAGCAAAACAGGGTTAATTAGTGCCAGAGATAATTGAAGATATCAATTTTCAGTCTGTCTCAATCTTATCTTAATTTCTGTATGTTGATATAACAAGAGCTTTGGTATGGAACAATTAGTTTGATGGCATTACAATCATAAAACAGCTCTAGGACACTTTCTTGCTTGTTATAATAATTCATAGCATGTTATTAACAAATCTGCTTATAATAATGAACACTTTATTTTGCACTTTGTATCTACATATTAAATCTTTCTAAAATAGGAACCTCCTCTCACCTTTAAGGTACTGGTCTTCATATTTGGTCTTTGAGGTTTTGTAGAGTTCAAGTGCCTGTTCGTAGCTGTTCTTAGCTTTCCCTACAGCTTCCTGTAACTGTGAGAAAAATCACTGAGATTAATTAATTATACAACCCCAGAACCCCTTTTATAGGGCTCCTACAGCTTCAAAGCTGTGCCCCAATGAAGGGCAAGGAAATGATGGATTCTTTTTGAGTGAGAAATTCCTCGAACAGACTGTATTCCTTTTCATCCACTGACGATTATACAGCCTTGCTGGAGATGACTTTCTGCTCAAGGTAGAATCTCATCTAATTGGAGGTAGGTGACATCAATCAGTGAAATCAATTAAAGGATAGAGCCAAGAAAATTTAGGTCTATCTCTAGGATGGAGGATTATCAAATGATTCAAGATAGTAGTTTACTCTTGTAGCTTGTAAGAATGGTGGGCCATTTCAAAGATTTATGTACATGGAGGATGCTGAAAGGTATTGAGAATAAAATATGATGCTATTATAGTTTCTGAAGGAGGTGGGAGATCATCGTTTGTATGGTGCAGAACGTATTGAGAATAAAATATGATGCTATTATAGTTTCTGAATGAGGTGGGAGATCATCAGTTTGTATGGTGCAGAACTGAAAGCTATGGGTAAGTTTAGATAAATTGCAGTAAAGTTCAGTAAGGTTGGTAGTGGAAAAGCTAAAGTTGGGAGTAGAGTCACACAAGGGAAAAAAATCTGAAGGCACACTGAAAGCTCTAGTGATTTAAAAAATTTGAGCATGAAATGTACAAGTAGCCTGAATAGGATGCTTATCACAATTTTGTTGTATGGATGTGAATGCCAAATTTATATTAGTCTGGAGATTTGATAAATAAGAGTCGCACAGATGGCTAATTTGTGTTGTGTAGTTGGACTTAGGATGAAAGACCAATAAAAGAATGATGATATGAGAAGAAAATAGTAATCATGTGAAAGGTACATAAATGAAAGTGTATTAATATAGTATGACCATATAGAATGTATGGAAGAAAACAAGTAGTGTAGCAGTAGTACACAGGCCCTACAGGTTTAAAGCTTCCTCCCTATAAGCACAAATAGGTTATTAAAACAACATCCCACACAAAAACAATGACCCCTTTAAACAGTTTAAAATAAAAAAACCTTGATGATTATTAGACTACTGCAGAAGTGATATTAAACTTCAATCAATCCCTTGAATTTAAAAATCACTCACTCTGGAAACCTCATTGGTGATTCTCTGATGTTCCTCATAGTAAACCTTCCTTGAAGCCCTCTTTTCTGTGATAAGGGCTGCTAGCTTTTCCACGGTGTCTAGGACCAAGGTGTCAGCATTCTGGCGCATGATGCTGCTCCACTCGTCCAGTCCTTCTACCATGATGCGCCAGGCCTGTACCAGTAAGAGAAAAGAGTTGTTACACATATCCAGTAAGCTCAAGTACTCCAGCCCTTCTGTAGCAATGCAGCACATATGCTGGGGATAAAGGGGGATGAAGAGCAAAATCCATTAAACTGAACTCATCTCCTAGCCTTGAATTAAAGATACATGAAAATCAAAAATCTTTATGGCTGTTATTTGTCAAGTTTCTTGTATGACAGTGAGTTAAAAAGAAATCCATATGGGGGGGGGGGGATAAGTACATACTTTCATTCATCTCTTGTAGATATTAGTTCTATATAATTGGGGATTTTAAACCCAATCCTACAGGGGAGTAAAGGTCATGAAAATTTAATTTCTTGTAGTACATTTGCTACCTTGGTGATATACTTTTTATTATTTACCACATCTGTGGATTGTATGTTCCAGGGTTTGACTCCTTTGTAGAAAAGTATTCCTTGAGTCAGTAACAATCAGTGTGTTTTTATGTTTTCTCTATCATTAACAGCCATATGACCCTGCTCATCATGAATGCAACATAAACAGTATTATATGACTACCTTAACATTGAAGCAGATTGCTTGCTTCATAATGAATGCTAGCTCCTTTGTTTCATAATTTATTGCCTTAATTTGACCTATGAACTTGGAGACTAGAACTGTACAGTTCAACAGGGTTCAGAAGTTTAACCAGTGGACTGCTTTAATTTTTGACATTCTCTTCTAGAAATCTCTTGTGATGTGACCCTTCTGTTGGCCATTATGTCTGGCAATCATACAATTCCAGATGGATTGATAATCATACCGTCCTTGGTAGGCTGGCAGCCATACAGTTTCCTGTAGACTATCCATCCAGTCCCTGACAGACTGACAGTCATTTACTCCCTGGTCGACAAGTGGCAATGCAATCCCTGGTAGACCTGCATGGGTTGGCGGTTAGCGTCTCTGATTGTGATGCAATCATGGGCCGCTCAGGGTCAAGAGCATAGGTACGAATCCTGGTTGCGCCAGTCGGTTCACAGTCAATCCACCTGTTCATCTCCACCCTCTGGGGTTGGTCGATGAAATAGGTACCTGACTCTGGCTAGGGTATATACATAAATAGCGTTAATGAGATGGCCTTGATTAGGTCCTCTGTTGACCGTGCCATCTCAGCTAACATAAAAGACAAAAAATCTATGATCTTTCTCTTGTATTATCAGAAATACATTTTCAGACATTGAATACGTCATGAAATTTACGGCTTCTGTCTTCACAGTAATTTCAAATACATTTCAAACAAAATGTTAATTTGTATGCGTCTCCCAAATTCTGTGCAGGCATGTTCACTTCTCATTCGTGGAAGTAATAAGTTTTAAGTCTTCTTTGTTAAAGCCGAGATTTTTTTTTTCTTCGTCTGTTTCCTAGCGCTACCTCGCTGACGCGGGAAACAGCGATCAAGTATAATAAAAAAAATAAAGAAATATATATATATGTTAGTTTTTATCATTCTTGATTGCCATTTTCCATGTTAATGCGGTAACGCCAGGAACATACGAAGAAAGGCCGCTTCCGCTCACATCCATTTTCTAGCTGTCATATGCAATGCACCGAAACCACACTTCCAGATCCACATCCAGGCCCTACAGACCTTTCCATTGTTTATCGCAGACGCTTCACAAGCCCTGGTTTAGTACACTGATGGCACGTCAAGTCCTGTATACCACATCGTTCCATATCACTCTATTCCTTGCACGCCTTCCACCCTTCTACAGGTTCATACCCCGATAGCTCAAATATATTTTACTCCACCCTTTCATCTCTAATTTGGTCTCCCTATTTTCTTCGTTCCCTTCACTTCTGATACATATACTCTTTGTCAACCTCTCCTCACTCATACTCTCCACATGTCCAAACCATTTCAGCACACCCTCTTCTCCCCTCTCTACCACAACCTTTTTATTACTAAGTCTCTTTCTCACCCCTTCATTGTTTACTCGATCAGTCCACCTCACACGACATATTGTCCTCAAACAGTTAATTTCAAACACATCTACACTCCTTCGCACAGCCTTATCTATAGTCCATCCCTCCCACCCATATATTATTGTTGAGACTATTCTACCTTCAAACATACCTAATTTTGCCCAACCAGATAACGATCTCTCTTTCCACACATTCTTCAGCACTCCTAGAACCTTCGCCCCCTCACCCATCCTATGACTCACGTCCATTTTCTATGGTTCCATTTGCTGCCATGTGCACTCTCAGGTATCTAAAACACTTATTTCCTCCAATTCTTCGCCATTCAAACTCACACCCTAATTAATATGTGTCTCGACCCTGATTATATTCATGATACTTTCAACTTCCATTTACACACTCTTCCTCACACATTCTACAGTTTCTTACTCGAATCTGCCAGCAGCAGCTGACTCACTTCCCAGGCCCTCTTATCCTCAACAGACTGCATACTCACCCCTCTTTCGAAAACCTCTTGCATAAACATATATAT
>JAYMFT010118146.1:0-13334 GCA_038088735.1 Panulirus argus
TGCTTCTGACATGTGTATTTTTGCATATGCGAGGGATAGGGGATAAAGAACACGGTCCACACATTTACGTGTCGTTGTGGGCTATAAAGGAGGGCTTGAGCCGGGATCTGCATATCCTTTCCTGTTGTATTACTTTCAGACACGTAGGTAGCAAAGAAGGGCTTCTTTCTCTAAGGCTCAAGGCATCTGCTCCTGACATTACCTCGCTCATTTAGGATGCAGCAATAACTGCGCCATGCCATTGGAGGGCTTTAGATTTCACGAGTAGGAATCACATAAACACGTTGCGTGAATGTGAAAGTCCATTGATATCCAGTGATGAATGTTGCATACATTAACGGGACTGTAGCGAGACTTAAGTTAGTCTCGGACTTACTTAAACAGAAAATGAGAAAGTTTTACGATTGAGTTACTTGTGTCTGAATGTACAAATAGAAGTTGCTTTGTTGTTACCGCTTGTTTTGCGTATAAATGGTCCATTGTCTGGCTTTCGCTCAAGCTGAGAACAAGGATCAATGCTGCTTGATGTTCTATCATGCAAAATAACTTGGTTGAAAGCAGAGGATCCGCTGAATGCTAACCTCTCCGACGTGGCGTGGCCTCGACAACCCACACGTATATATACGGGAGGGATAAGTTTGCTTTTGCAATACCAGTGGAAATGGGAACAACAATTAAAGTCTCAAGGTTTACTTGTTTAAGGGACGTGAGTAGTTAGCGTCTCTCGCTGGTAAAATAGTATAGTATCCCAAATAAAACGACACTGTGAAAACGTGCGTGTTACCAAGAGGCCGCAGAAGCCTATCGGTAACAAACCCAATCTGAAGTGTGCAATTACTGGCGCGGAGTTGTGTGTGTGTGTGTGTGTGTGTGTGTTTCCAAGTGTACAGACGCTTTTAGGTAAATGTTTGCGTTGGTGTGTGGCACCATTGATTGACTTTTTTTTTTCTTTACTTTTTTGGAGGGGGTGGCTTTTAGGACCATCTATTACCAGAGTCCTTGAAGCCGTCAGCGTCAAGATGTTTCCACCTCTGTTGTTTGGAGGGAAGACTTTAGGCAACTGTAGAATTTGGGGAGGGGGAGGGGGCCTTTTGAGAGGTGTTTTTGGGTTGGGGGATGGAAGGGTGGGTTGGAGGCTGTTTGAGGTTTTTTGAGAGAGGGTTTGTTGGAGGAATACGAGTGCGATGAGAAAGAAAGAGAAAAAAAAAGAAAGTTAAGGGAAGAACGGTGGCAACATCCTCAAGGTGCTTAGCCCAAGCGCTCCGCCATTGTGATTGTGAAGTCATATCGAGACTTGGGGGAGGCTCCATCATCCACCCTCTGTGTCAATCACTGATTAGCGTTGCGTGGTCTGCTAACTGACGGCTCATCATGACAAGCTGCAGTGCGACCCAATCCTAGCTATTAGCTAACGCGGCAGAAGTGCTCTCCACATTCCCATCACCACCACCGACCGATCCCTCTTGGCGCAGTTTCTAAGACTGCGTCATGAGAGAACGGCTTCTCTATGAAAAACCCACATCGCTCACACTCTGCGGAGAGACAGAGACAGACAGACCGACAGACAAACAGACAGACATGATCGTATGTAAGACACGTACCTATAAAACACAACAAACCAGTAAAAAGAAAAAATATGTATTGCAGAACATTGGAGATTATTTTTCTTTTTTCTACTTCCGTTAAAGAAGACGTAATTTTCTTGTTTTTCTAGAAATCTTAAGGGATGAAACTAACTTTTACTTCACGTAAGGCGTAATTCTTATGAAAAAGACATATTCGTAAATAAACTTTTATTACAACTTTATCAGTAGATAGACAGATATATATCCTGCTGATATAAGACATCCTAGGAGGTCGTCCAGGGCAGTAGATCCTCTTCAGGATGTGAATAAAGAGGGGCCGAAGTCCTTCATGTTTCGCTCTATCCACTGGTCGATTTTGGCTTGATGCTCTGGGTTCAAACGCTGCTTCCAGTCCCCGACCACACCTGATGGACAGAGACCAAAGTCCTATCACTCCTCCCACAAATACCAATATTTACAGTACTCCACCGACGTCTGTCTTGTGCCTAGAAAATTAAACCAACGACAGAAAATCTGTAATATTGTGATCATCGTGCATTAAAAATGGACTGTTTTATCCACCGTGTAGGGACAGTAGGGCACACAGGCGTTACCTCTGTTATCTGTTCGCTTATGGCCACTCTTCGAGCTAAACCCCGTGAGCAAATAATAGGTCCCAAGCTGGAAAAAACAAACTTTTAAACAGATACCATCCATTGCCTCTCCCGGTCTCACGACTACTGACAAAAAGATAATGATGTTTTTCTATTTACCCCGTTATAATCACTGTTAAAAATCACGCCCAGAACTTTATTTCTCTGCATCGTATCCGATAGGTAACTAGCTTGATTCTTAGAGTCTGTGTGTGTGTGTGTGTGTGTGTGTGTATCTTATGTAACTCATTGTAACACAGTCTCCAGAAACCCTAGTACTGGGATTCATCACTTGGACAGACCTTTCCTGTAGAATCCCCCGTCGCTGTTGACAACCTCCTGGTTCAAAAAGAGGTCTTCCTTTGGGTCGTCTAGCTTGTCCTCACGAGCCTTCATCTCGCTGAAGCTGGTGTACTTCGCTACCTGTGAAATGCTCTCCATCAGCCCAAAAACCCTTGGATATTACTGTGACAAAGTTGATACTGTTAAAAATGAATGGAATGTAACGTTCATAATTCATAAACCTTACAAGTGCTGTCTCGATCATGAAATGTACATAAACATGCCATCGTATATATATATATATATATATATATATATATATATATATATATATATATATATATATATATCATCAAGCCTCATTAGGCGACCGAAGGATTACAATGTTAATCAAAGGACACGTTTTGCTGGTAATTTCTCCAATACAGAAACACAATTTCGCAGAAAAAATGAACAGGGAAATTGATCACAGAAGTCCTGATGGCTTTATAAGTTACCAAATATCTGTAATAATTGTAAACAAGTTAAAGCGAAGTGTTGGATAAAACGTTTTTCCCATTCTTGTCTCGATCGTCAATTTTCCTTCCTGATATTTTTCCTCGTTGTGTACTCGCGTGTTGTTCACAGTGTAATACGTAGGCAGACGACACTGGTTAATTGCACATTATTTATCTTAAAGTGTGGAGGACTCCCTGGTGTCAGATTCACCGTCAGCCACTCCTTCAGTTTAGCACTCGTGTTCAGCTATGTGTCTACGCTTCTTTTTGGTACTTCTCTCCTACGGGAGTGTATTTATCGTTGGTCTTACCTTCTGCAGCTGCTCCTCCTCCTCCTCCGTCAGGCTGGGACCACAGTTACTACTACTCTTACCTTCTGCAGCTGCTCCTCCGTCAGGTTGGTGTCCAGGAACTGATTGAGCTTCCGGAGTTCGTCCATGTTCTTGTTTTTGAGATCCTCATAGAAGACAAAGTGCAGGTTAGGGTGGTCCCTCTTCTCCCACGCCTCCTTTATGTGCAGCCAATACGGCCCATACACCACTGTCAACATCAGAAATTGGGCAACTTATGCTTTTCTTGCATATCATTTTTCTCCCCCCACAGAAAATAGATATGTAAAAAAAAAAATAGTATAGATAAAAAGTATCTTACAAGATTTACAAGTTAGAACATACATACAGTGGTGCTTTATTCATTTGTCTATCATCATTAGGTATTCCATTCCAAGTTGGGTCTTTGCCTGAAAATCAGCTCTAGCCAGACGCCCACAGTGAACGCACGTGAAGTTTCGGCAATACTTACGGTCGTCGTCCACGAAGTACTGGACGAACTGGTCGAGGGAACCTCTGAAGTCGTGACATTTTATGAGACGCGAGTGGTGGAGGTAAGAGACGACCACGTCCTTCGGGTTCCTAGCCACGTACACCACCTGCAGGGACGCAACCAGAGAGAGAGAGAGGGATATAGACACGTGCGCTTAGCATGGAAAGTGCAAGTAAGTTTCAGCCGTTCTACTCTTGTTCCCAGAGATTTCTAATGCCCCCTGCCACTTCATCTGTGATGCTCGTGATTGACAGACTCTCTTTCACAATTTAAGTTCACAAACACCATATCTCTCGCCCTGTTGTTGTATGCAACGAAATGCATTGCCCCCAGTGGTCCCTGGGACTACTTTACACCTGTGAGAAGTCGTAGCTTTGCTGAGACCTCAACAGCAACACGGCTGTGAAACACACTTGGTTCGCACGGAGTCTGAAGGCCGGCCTCCCATCCGCTGTAAACATCAATCAATATACACAAGGAACGATGCAAAAATAGCTTAGTTCTTTCTTTCCCAAACCAACGAGCAATAACGTCCCCATATATAAACACATCCTCAGTCTTCCTGGGGTATTGAAGAATGGCACGAAAATGCACGTATCCAGAGAACTAGAAACGCACCTCGGTAAAGCCTCCATCATAAAACTTACATTTTACAACTATCCTCCCCATCTCGACTGGACCTCTCCCTGTCCAACCCCCTTCCTTTTCCATTCCTAAATATCCAATCAATCCTACCTTGTGTACAACTATTGGCTGTAATCCTCACGTATCCTTTGTCACCCTAAGCTTCCTATAGGACCAGACGAATGAATAGCTGTCGCACCCTTGCTTTACACTACAGCGCCCTCAACCCAGCGCACCTCACCTTGGTAGTGTCGAGGAGTCCTGGGCTGAGGAGGGAGAACGGGAGGTGGGTCTTTATGGTGCGGGCGTCGGGTGCCGCCTGCGCCATCTGGAGAAATACTCCGTCCTTCGGGTCCCCATCTGGACACAGCTTCCTGAAGGCTGCCATCAAGGCGTGTTCTTTATCGAATGTCGGTAAGTTACAGCAGAGGATCAGCATGTCCAAGCTGAAAATGACACAAGCATCACGGATCATTTCCATGAAAGTAGAGAGTCACAGAGGTAAATGCAAGTAAAATGAGGAGGTAGAGTCATGTCTCTATCGTAACCACAAAAGTATGTAGATCTCGTTGAGGGTTGTCATAATTCATTGTCATACATCATGTCAGGAATTCATAACCTGAAATCAAGATTCAGAATCTCTTGTATTACAAATTACGTTACCCCCAGTCTATCACCACAACCTTGGCGAGGAGTAGAATATTGCAGTGTCACCATGATGAATGTCTAGAGTTCACTGTTCACTTACCACAACAAAAGGGGCAGGAAATACCTGCAACAGGATCATCGAAACTACAACATTTCACTCCCCAGTCTTCCTTTGTGAAGTTTGATAGAATGACATATCCTACAACAGTCGTCAAGTCTTATAAAGATTGGCAAGCAGTATATTCCTGGGGAAGTACTTATGTTGACAAATCTGTACAACATATGCAGAGGGGGGTGAGTGATCACACACCCCAGCTCCTCCAGTACAACATACGCAGGAGAATTTGAGGGGGACCACCACTTTCCAAATTAGAAACGGTTGGTTGCAAGGTGGGTGGTGGTGTGACTTTCACCATCTGACTTCATTACTACGTGAGAACCGCATCGTCTTTACGAAGCCTTGACCTCACCAAGAAGTTACGGAACATGAGGTCGAAGAAAGACGTCTCAGAAAGCAGGTTTAGGTGGACGATACTCACTCCATAAAGGGTATGCGATAGTGGGTCGGAATCTCAGCCTGGGGATTGTCCAGGTCCGGGTTGTTCCTCATCGTCCAGACGATCTCTTGCATCCACGTCGTCCCACACTTGGGCCAAGTCATCACCACCACGTCGCTCTTCCGGAACTTGGAAAAGGATCTTATGTTAATAAGATCCCCCAGGACCTTGACCAAAGAGCAACTTGATACAGTTTTCTATTATTGATTTTTCTCACCGGTACAGAGTTTCCTCGACATTTTACGTCGGATTTGTGTCAATCAGTATCCTGTATCTTTAATTTTCATATCTCTCAAATGAAATACGTTATGAACGTAAAGCAGAATTGATGCGTTCACTGCAGTAGTAGCATATCTACATAACAGCCACACTCGTTGAGGGTTAATAATAATGCACAGAAGGAGTGTGTACCACAGTAAATATTATAAACAGGTTTGCAGAGTTACGCATACTTACAGACCTTACGCTGACTGGGAACATCTCCTCCTTCAGTAGAAGAGATGGGTCATGAGAAAGAGGTTGACATGACTACTAACAGAACGTAAATAAGCCAGCACTCGTGTCTCAAAATTGTACTTACGAAGGGAAGTAATACCTACCTTAAACCTATAGAGCTTGTCAGCGAACGTGGTGTAGTCGGCGGGGAAGAACCACCTGCCGGGGTTGAGGCGCACCAAGCCGGTGGTGTAACCTTCGAAGTCTCGCTGCTGACGCGCTAGCTCCTCCCCCTCCAACGCCTCCGCCGTGTGCCCGCTCGCCAGATGCGTCATTTCACTTAGGTCGTCAGGTTTCAGACGAATGTGCCAAAAAAAGATCTGAAAGAAGAATGAAAACTTTCAGAGCGTCACTAATTCTCCCACAAGGACGCGTTCACATACAGATGGATTATTGCGTTACATCTAGTATACAAGAAGAAGAAGAAGAAAAAAAAGAGAGACTCCATGATGGTAGATTACTCCAGATTGCTACACTCGAGTAGTTAAGAGTAACAAGGTAATAATAAGCTGCCGACGACCAAGTGAAAACAAGGGCTAACTCCAGCCTCGCACATTACCCAGCCTAACCTCACGGACTCCCTCGTCCACACCCTACTACCCCAGCAAACATGACGCTGACAAAAATATAGAAACAGACGAACGCGGATCTGAAATTAATCTCCCCAGGATTGTAAGAGTTACACTTCCCCCCCCCCCTGTGTTCTGTGTAGTGGACACCACCCATCATTACAACTTTACAGACACCCCCCTCAGCACCTCACAAGACTCCCCCCCCTTTCACCCTCCTTTCATTCCAAGTATTGCAACTACCACGTTAAAGACACATATCCCATATTTCTCAGTGATCTAGAATTTGCTCGCAAAGGTAAAACACACCTGGGCATACTACTTGACTTGTGATCCCTCTAGTTGGACGTGGTCGGCTTCCTGTGTACTCAAGGAACTCTATAGAAGATGAGGTCTTAGGGCAGGGAAGTAAGAAAGGAGAAATGGTTGGATGAATTAGAGACGGAGGCTCCAGCCGTCTTCCCCGGCTGACCACCCGCTTTCTAGTAAACCAACTCGTAAACTGGCCACTTCTGGTAACTTGTGACCACAGTGTGAGCAAAACAGGTACACCCTTGATATAATCTGCTAGTCAGTGTTTGAATGGCCTAAAGAGAATGAAGTGTTTTAGAGAACTTGCTAAAGACAGTAAAAAGATGATGATGATGTAGAAGATCGAGAATATAGTAGGCTGGGCGAATTCTGGTCTGCTATCTTGGCAAAGGTTTCTAGCCATAATTCTGGGTGTGTTGGTTAGGCAAATCGACAAAAAGTGAATGTAAAGTGCGTTTTGTGGATCAAAATTCATTTTCTGTCTGCCGAGATTTTTGTATGCATATTTGCATCACGCACACATCTGCTTACACTTTCTTCTACCAGCGGGTCATCGGAGGATTCTTGTCTCCAGAGTATTGATTCTTTTCGTAAACACATGATTCTTATACATCCCTAGACAATGAGTATTATAAACAGGTTTAGTTATCCATCATTATTGCCAAGATCGTTACACTCATTATCGCCGCTGGATTTAAGTAAGAAAAATGAAAGAGAAGAAAACAGACTAACCTGTACGTGAATACCCGCTGCGACACTCGCACGTCAAGAGACCAATTCTTACTGACTGGGAGCTGGGAGGGCGTATCAGAACCTTGTGTAACGCAAACTCATCCGGGACCCAAGGTCAGATAAGCAGTACTTGGCTCAAGGACAAACCCAGCTTTGTTGGTGTGCAGTCGACACAGTAACTCTCATGGGAAAGATAAATTTCATTGTTTACTGCGAAACTGGGAAGGAAACAAAGCTCGGCTGATGATACGTAGAGATGTGGGTTACAAGAGGAGAAGGAGGAGGAGGAGGAGGAGGAGGAGGCATAGAAAGAGAGAAAATGGCCTGACTCGTGCAATGGAAAACGCAGAAACATCAAGCCGAAGCATCACTGAAAATAGTCGTCTTTCATAACGATGAAGCCCAAGGTCCATGAGTCCTCTGAAGATGACGAGTGCAAACTCGCAAGTGTCCTGCAAATATGCTCAAGTCTTGCCCAACGCCCGGCTCGGCCCTGTTCAAAAAAGAAAACAAAAAAGCTTCATGAGAAAGCAACACTTTGTTTCTTTATGAGATCAGTTCTCACACCAGTTAAGTAACGTGTATGTTGACACTCTGGTAAGCGAGAGGTATCTAGTTGAAGATACAGAGCAAGTGCAACTTAATCAAGACACCTGCGCTAATCATCTGTTAGCGAGGTAGCGCCAGGAACAAACGAAGAAAGGCCTCATTCGCTCACATCCATTCTCTCGCTGTCATGTGCTATGCTTCGATACCCCAGTCTTCCTCCCCCAGACCTCTCCCCCAACTCCATCTACAACCAGGCTCCATAGACCTTTCCGTGGATTCCCTCCGGCTGCTTTATATGCCATAGTTCAGTCCACTGACAGCACGTCGCCCCCTGTATACCACATCAATCTAATTCACTTTATCCTATATACGCCTTTCATCAACCTGCGCGTTCAGGCTCCGAGCACTGAAAATCTTTTTCACCCCTTCCTTCCATGTCTCATTTGGTCTCCCCCTTCTCCTTGTCCCCTCCACTTCTGATGCATGTATCCCCTCAGTCAACATCCCCTCACACATTCTCTCCACATGTTTAAATAATTTCAACACACCCTATTCAGCTCTATTAATTATACTCTTATTACCATAACTTTCACTTACCCTCTTACTCGATTAAACCACCCCACATCAAGTACTGTCCTCAAACACTGAATTTCCAATACATCCAACCTCTTGCGCCCTTTCACATCTACAGCCCACGCTTCGCATCCACACAGCATCGCTACGACTACTCTGCATTCAAATATACCCAATTTAACTCTCCAACACATTTCTCAGTGCTCTCAGAACCACCTTCCCCTCATCCACCCTATGACTCATTTCCACTTCAACGGTTCCATTCGCTCCCAAGTATCTAAAGCACTCAACTTCCTCCAATTTTTTTTTCCATTCCTTTCGCATACTCTACCAAAGTCAGACACCAAATTCTGCAGTTTCTCACTTGAAAATTTTACCAGTGCCGTATCATTAGCAAACAACAACCGACTCTCCTCCCAGGGCCCTCCTCACCCCAAGCAGACACCAAGAGCCTTGAATTTGCCACCCTCAACACCCCATCCACACACAAATTAATCAGCCATAGTGACGTGACACACACCCCTTTGATGTGTTCACTCAGGGTGTACAAATAAGCTTGACGAGTTCACTCAAACAACGAAGTGTTAGGATAGCGTGAGCCAAGAGTGAATCATCTACCCCAGCTGGTGGAATGACAAAAGCAATTCTGGTCCGCTCGTGGCTATATTGTGTAACGTGGGTAGCTACCGCCTGTAGCTGAGGTGGGAGGCTGAGACGCCAACCTGGTGATCCACCACACATAAAAATACCTCTTAACTCAGGGGTGGTGGTGGTGGCTGGGGAGGAGACGGAGTAAGGGGAGGAGGGACGGGGTGGAGAAGTGTGGGGAGCAGCAGCAGCAGCAGCGGCCTCTCCTCACTCCCTTACTCGCTACTGACGCCATAATCGTTATTCACTCGTGTGTATAGATAAACACCATCATCATCCTCACGTGGATAATCATGGTGGCATTTCTCAACACCCTGACGGAAATGCGTGAACAACAATTCTATCGAGTTAATATGTGCATGTATTCATACTTCGCTATCAGCGCATCTCTCATATACTTAGCGATGTATACGTATACACTACAGGTTGTCCACATAGTATTCATGAGCATGAAATAGCCTGTGTCAATCAGACTTCGATACTAAAGTTATGTCTATCTCAAGGCTAATCATACACACACACACACACACACACACACACACACACATATATATATATATATATATATATATATATATATATATATATAAAACTTTTATCATTAGTTTGATGGTATCTTTACCCTCATACTTTTCTTATCTCCTGTGTATGATTACTTTTTCCTTCTATGTATGATCACATCCTTCTCCTGTGTGTGATTACTTTCTGCTGCCACTACATATGATTACTTTCTCCTTCCCTCGAGCATGATTACTTTCATCTTCCACTGAGTATGATTACTTTCGTCTTCCACTGCGTATGATTACTTTTTCCTTCCCCTGTGTAAGTGATAACCCCCACTGTCCTGAGAGATGATGTTATTACATTTGGCTTTCCACATTCGTTCAGTTTATTTGCGTCTATTCTCTCTGGTCGCCTGATTTTCCTCTCCTTGCTATCTATCTGGTTCCCTGATCTTCCTCTCCTTGCA
The DNA here is from genome assembly GCA_038088735.1 of Panulirus argus. NCBI lineage: Eukaryota > Metazoa > Arthropoda > Malacostraca > Decapoda > Palinuridae > Panulirus > Panulirus argus. The sequence goes on from JAYMFT010118146.1 coordinate 10,497, forward strand.
TCACTTGCCTCATCGTATCGCCACTCACTACACCTCATTAGAATCTTTCGCTCGGTGCCTCTCCACATCGTTAAACGCCGCCTCGTTACAGTAACATCCACTCCGTACTGGTCCTCCACTCCTGTCTCCTATCCACGGGCTTACTTTCCCACTCTTGTCTCTCCATAACACATCTTCCCTATCCTCATCATCCCTACCATCATCCTGTGTGTTCTGTCTCCCCCACTACCCATATTATACCCCATAATGTTATCTCCCTTTTGTGTATTAGTCGAACTCATTTTCATACTCCATCTCTTTCCATTCTGAGAACCACCTCTCTCTCTCTCTCTCTCTCTCTTTCTCCTTCCTCCTCCTCCTCTTTATCTTCTCCTTTCTCCATCCTCCACCAATTCTTCAACTACCATCCCCCAACACCCAGCTCCATCCACAGGACACCTCCTTACCCCCTTCCCCTTCCCCCAACACCCCAACACTCCTCCTCCTCCTCCTCCTCTTCCTCCTCCTCCTCTCCCCCACCACCAGGGGCCCGGACAGTGTCACGGAATATATTTTGACAAGGAGTTCTCTGTATACAAGTGTCCATCAGCTCCACACCTTCTTGGGAAGAGTTACTCCTTCGCCCCCAGAAGTGTTGAAGACGTGGAGGGATGGAAGGGGGGGAAGATGGAGAGGGGTGGGAGGGGGAAGATGGAGAGGGTAGGGGAAAGGAAAACCCGCGTGAAGGGACAGGTTGTTGCGGCTATGTAGAGGGAGAAAGGGGTGTGTAAGGAGGTTGTGTGTGTGTGTGTGGGAGAGAGAGTGTATGTGGGGGGTGTATGTGGATGGGACAGAAACGTGTAACAGGGAAAGGAAAGGAGGGGAGAGTGTGGTGATTAACATTGCGGCCCGTGAATCTCACGGGCCGTGTTCGAGTTAGTCCCGGACTGGGCAACCGACTCTCATCCAACCCAGGTGTTCGTCCTTTCCCTAGAAACTGGTTGCCAGTTTGGTCACTGGCCAATTAAACGACCAATTCCAAAGAGGGTGGTTGAACAGATAGGTTGGCTGAGAACCGAGTGACTGCCTTTCCCGCTTTGGCAAGGTAGCGTCAAGAACAAAAGAACACTAACCTCATCTGAACACTTGCAATGTCAAGGAACTGTACCGAAAGCAGAGTCTACCATCTTCAGCTAAACAGCACGTCGCCCCTTGTATACCACATCAGTCCAATTCATTCTATCCAGCGCATGCTTCTGTCACTGTTTAAATGTTCAGGCCCCGATACCCAGAAGCCTTCCTTCACTCCAGAAACCTGAACTTTTATTCTCTCAGAACAAAAGAAGAGACTTCGAGGACAACAAACGAGGGTTTTCTATTTACTCAAAAAAAAACAAAAAATCAACACGAAATACAGAATTTCTTCACTTCTCACGGAGACTATTCAGTGACCAGAAATAACGGTATGAACATAAGAAGGAATGAGATTTAAAAGCAACGTGGGCAAGAAAATTCTAATCCAGGTCGTAGAGTAATGAAGTGAATTAATTACTTCTAGATGAAGTGAATGCAGGTACTATCAGTACCTTCTAATTAAGAAGTAGTGAATAGTCTTGCCACAACAGGTGTCATTTGATCCTAATTTCTTTCACATAATCCAACCCAGGTGCAGACTTTGTTAAACTGGTGGGAGACTTTTCTCCGCTTACGCTTTCCTCTAAAATTTCCAATGCAGTATGCTCCCCCGAACTAATTTCGTTTTCTTTTATTTTTCCTATGGCAGCTGAGCCAGAGGGAGTGGTGGGAAAACCTCATCATGGTTCATCAAGCCTTCTGTTATCTATCCTTTCCATGTTACTCCCTGTCGTCCTCTCCGCTGCTAACTCATAGATCTTCTTGGTCAACCTTTCTTCGCTCATCTTCTCCATATGCCGTAAAACACACACACACACACACACACACAAACGTTCGGCTCATCACCGATAATATTGCTCATATTAATCGTCCATCACCAGGGCAGGTGTTCTAGGCCCAGAACGAATGTAATTTCCTCGGATGATTAATCAACCTCAGTGACTACCAGTGCCAGGGAGCGATAACAAGAACGCATAGTTATACCTCTAGGATGATTAAGCTCTTGAGCGCAATTGTAAGACCCCTTGAGCACGACGGCAGACACTTGTTCACGACTGTAGGACTTCTTTTGCACGAGTGCACGACCCTTGAGCACGACGAGAATGCGGACCTCCGAGCACGACAGATCATTGATAGATCACGACGGCAAGACTGAACAACTCTAAACCCGACCTTTTAAAGTTCAGGTTAAAGGCCAGCCGGACAGATCATTATAACCCGAAGGAAGGAAGGAATGGGGTCGTACTGTAGTGGTGTTCAAGGATCGATCGTGTTTGTCGTGCTAAACGGTCCCTTGGTAATGGTGGTGGTGGTCGTCGTCGTCGGAGTCGTCCTCGTGGTCGTCGTCCTGCCCCTCAAAGGGGTGTGATGAGGAACAGGCTTGTTGCTCCACCTTCAGGAGGACTGTGGTAGGGGCCGAACAGAGGACACAGCTAAATAGGGGGCATTGCTAAAGAAAAAATGGGTTATAATGGGAGTGTGGTGAACAGGACAGCGAAAGGTTGAAGACGAAAGAATAAAAAAAAAAAAAAAGAAGTCAATTGTGGTGCACGATGATGAATGAGGGGGAGCAATTCATCATATTTGGGCGTAATTGCAGGAGGAGGGAGGAAGGGAGGAGGAGGAGGAGGAGGAGGAAGGATGATGCCTCTCTCTCTCTCTCTCTCTCTCTCTCTCTCTCTCTCTCTCTCTCTCTCTCTTTCTCTTTTTTTCCCCTCTCTCTCT
>JAYMFT010118157.1:0-27441 GCA_038088735.1 Panulirus argus
TCCCTTTTTAGAAATTGAAAATACAAGAAGGGGAGGGTTTCCAGCCCCCCGCTCCCGCCCCTTTTAGTCGCCTTCTATGACACACACGGAATACGGGGGAAGTATTCTTACACCCCTATGTTGTAAAATATATTAGTAAAAAATTGTCTACAATTTCTACTTCTCTTCCATATATGGAAGGTCTAATGAACACAAACCCAACAAACTTACAAGACTAATTTTTAGTTTACCTGGGTCAGTTGCATTTACTCTCAAAGCGCCTTGCAACTTTGCTGAACCCACAACGTAGTAAAATCTCCTAGTCAAACAAAAGAAATAATGAGGATCTTGTAAACAAATTATATAATACATGTGAACTTCAGTTGTCAGCCAATAAGTTTCCATGTGAAGTCATCCTTCACTGTTCCAGTGAACTACCTGTGGAGTTTTTGTCTGAAGAACTTGGTAAGCACATCCTTACATTGTCTCTGGCTACTATCATTGACTTAACAAAACTTTTCATCAAGGACTGCAAGTTTTTTTTCTCTAATGAGAAGCTAAACTTCTCAACATTATACCACCAGGCATCAAATAGTTTTATATTGATTACATAATTTGCACATGGCCATATGATAAGGCATCAAAGACTTTATCCTTACACACAACATCCTAGTTACTTCTCTCAAATTTACCTTTAAAGAAGTGTACCTTGCCTTTCTTGGATGTCATGGTGCAGGGACTTTTGAACCAGGTCAGCATTTTAGAAAAGCTTTAAATGCTTGCCCACATACACACTTTTACTTGGCTCACTGGGATAAAGTAAAACAATCTGTGTTCACCTGTGTTACTTTGTGTGTATTGCAATTGCACTCGTTTTGATGGTTAAATCAGCCCAAAACCTTCTGTATAGTGCCAGAAAGATATTTTTCAACCCAAAAGCCATGAGACCTTATATCATCAATACCTTTCTAGTATTATCATATCTCAACTTCCTAGGAGTGCCCCAACTGCCTAAGGAATTACATATCAACAATGCAATTACAAACACAAACACATTTACAAACTTGCTTATACAAACTCACCTGAAAATTCAATTGGCTGTCTTCACTAGATACCATGTTAAGTTTACAGTAAAGTTTACATGGGGCAAAGTAAAAAGTACTTTATGAGCAAAGATAATCAATGTAGTGTTCATGCTGGACAAAAATCAAGGGCTCTACTCCTGCATACACAAGACTGCTGCCACACTTCTGACTGAAACGACGCTCAGAAAACTTGTCATTTAATTTCATAATTTTATTATTAGTCTAGGCAAATACAAATTATATCGTTTCATAATCAAAAGAACTGTCAACATGTACCAGATTATGAGCTAATCCATGACCTGACACTTGTCCCCTGCCTAAGGTGATCACATTTCTTACCTGACCTTTCTGCCTGACCCCTCACCTGAAGAGACCATAAGCCTACATTTGTTCATTATCTCTGTAACCCTGAGGATGTGAATTAACATGAAAGCATACGGATCTTCATGTTTAATTTTCCTTGTGGCTAAGGGCATATTCCTGTGTAATGTGCTCTTTAGTGATTACTAAAGTTGACACTAGCCCGGGAAATAAATCTACAAATGAACTCGAACATCTGGAGCTTCATACTTACATAGACTGACTGATGGACTGAGCTCATTGGTGGCACATGAGTCAAACTGTTTTTAAGTGCAAAGTATTACATATGTGGTAAAAAAAAGATAAGCTACAGTATGAATTCCGAGTAAAAAAAAAAAAAAATTAAGCATAATAATCTGTGGTGACATAAAACTATGTAAGAAATATAAAGAGCAAAGCAAAATTTTTGGATTCACACGTTAGGCTTTCAAACATGCTCGCCATTTCCCATGTGATGGGGTTAGCGTCAAGGATAGATGATTTAGCCTTGGAGGGAAATTTCTCGCTTGGCTCCTTGCTCAATTCTTTCTTTTGGTAAGTAATACAGGAAGGATTTCTAGCAACACACTCTAACCCCCTCAGTCACCTCATATGATATGCAGGGAATACATGTGCAGTATTCTTTCTCTCCTATTCTTTTTTTTATGCATATTCGCCATTGCCCACATTAGCCTGAGTTAAGTGCCCATTTCATCAACCAACCCCTAAGGGTGGCTGAACAACTGGGTTGACTGTGGACTGACTGCCGCAACCATGATTTGAACCTATGCAATTGATCCTGGGTGGCCCGAGAAATGCATTACAGTTAGGAATGCTAACTGCTACACCACATAGGTGTCTAAGGCATTCAAGTTGACAATGAAATTAAGTACTCTAATCAGTAATATATGACCTCACATACTTATGTTAAAAAAAAAAGCAAAGATATTCACACACATAGGGTATAGTGTTTACAACAAACCAAAAAATACAAAATATTTACCATGCATTCACATATCAATCACAAATCTTTAAAATACTGTCAGCAAACTAAAAGTCTGACATTTACTGATAACTTAGTTTTTAACTACAGTGCTGCGAAGAGCTTCAAAGCAATATATAAGTTGTGTCAGAGAATACCAACGAAAGCAGTTATCATAGTTATTATGGCAGCTTTTAAGCATATTTTCAGGATACCTTCAGGACAGTTGTAATTTTTGCAAGCATTAAGCATAAGTGGAAAAATCAGATGCATTCTCTGCCTTGGTTGAAGTGGCATTCTGTTCCAAGTGAAGGAGTTTACATAAATATTTCATAAACTCAAAGTATGGAGATAGTAAACAATGCTATTTTGACAGTAATGATAACATCATACAATTTAAACTCCAATATGGCAATGTTTACAGGTATCAATCAAAAGGGATTGGTTGGCAATTTCTTTCTTTACAGGATGTGTCCAGGTGTTCCATTAACTGAGCAAGTACCACACAAATTGTCATCTTCATAGTATAGTATAATGACAGCCAGTTTCTTATGGCCTTAAAGGTAATCCTTCTTACCTGAAAATATTACCAAAGGTAAGAAAAAAATTTATCTTTAATAACATATACCATTACAATGATTTTATTCTTTCAAACACCATCAATATTGACAAAGCTTTGATTCACTACCTTCTTACACATTTCTAGTCAATATCCCTGTACCAATTTTCTAGTGTTGGGCTATTAAGACTTCAATACACAAGAGGTATTGCAGCATGTGCTTGTTTGGTACTTTCTAGTTACATGAAGTAGTTACCAATTACATATCTAACTTCACATTACATGAGAATCTTCAAAAAAATGTGTCATCTTTACTCTTAATCAAACCAATATTTAATTACCTAAATTCACCCATTGCTTCTCTTAGCTCTTACCTTAAAATTTATTCATACATTCCCTGTACCCCTTCTATCAGGCTCCTGCGGCTTCAAGGCACCAAATGAAGCAAATACAGTGAAATGGACTTGATGAGCATCCATTCCTTTTCATCCATGGACAATGATACAGCCTTTCCAGAGTGACTTTTCCCTCATGGTGTAATCATTTGGAGGCAGAGACCAGTAACACCTTTAACCATAAACCGCTCAATAGGCTCGTAATTTTATTGACTTTGAATACTCATTAATACATCAAAAAATACAAAAATGTATACCAATTAATTCCAGCATCTGAAACATTCTTTGACAGATTCCCCAGCATCTTCTAAACCATTAAGAAAATACTGATAATTTTGCAGCATTTAAGTTAGCTGCCATCCTCATGTTTGTTTTAAAATGATGCCTAAGTTTACAGAGAACTAAAAGTACATGGCAACATTACTCATTAATAAAAGAAGGCACTTCTATTAAATGAGACAGACTAGATAAAACAATGTAAATCTCCAAAATGTGTCCGAGAAAATTGGATCTATACAAAGGCAAATACTAAAATTTCAAAATTTCTAAAGAACAATATTGCATGTAAACATTTATGACTCTAATGTGAATACATTTAAATAAAGTCTTGCTATTCTTCTTTTCTTCAGCAGTGTTCCCAGTACTTTCATAAAAATACAACTTCATGCAATACCATACAGAAACACATGTAATGGAATGTTTATTAATATAAGGTGTACAGTACTTCTTGTTTTCTTATCCTTCCTTCTAAATCATTAACCCAAGCTCATCTTTAATTTCACAATTCAAACTACTCTGTTGTAGTAAGGGTTACATAGCAGCAGTCAAGTTTTAGCATGGGCCAAATTTATTCTTTCATACTTGATGGCTATTTCCTGCATTAGTGAGGTAGTGCCAGGAACTGACAAAGAAAAACTGCATTCACTCACATCTGTTCTCCAGCCCTCATACATTTCATTACTTGCTGTAATTGTCTCCCACATACAGTTACATCAATCAATTATAAACTAAATGAAGGACAGAATTCCAATGAGATGAATTATTTAAACATAATTTATATGGTCCAATCTATAACTTGAGTTATTCTACAAATGCATTTACATCCAATTGGTTGAAAAAATTATGGCATAGGTATCTTACTTTCCTAACTATAAACCTACTGACAGCTGATGTGCTGTACACAGATACGGGGCATCATGCAGCTGACTGCAAGTGCCATATATAATCTGAGGCATTTAAAAATCCTGGGTGATAGTGGAAGTGAGTCTGGAAACAATTACTAGCAACTGAATGTTCTACATCTTTTGACCTTTTTTTTTTTTTCAACTCAGCTTGTCAGTTGTAATAAAAACACCATGGATATTAGTAAATCATTTCTGCCTTGTACAAAGTGCAAAGAAAATGAATTTATGTAATATAAATGGAAATTACAGCATGATTGCACTATTAATATGTGTGCATTATGACATAAATTGAAATACTTCATGTGACTGGCAGAATTTCAGCCTAAACATTTATTCACCTAATAAGCTCACTTAATTTTTTTACTTTACTGATATATATTTTTCATACATATATGCTCATCATTTTCCACATGAGCAAGGTGACAGCTTTAGAGGGAAAATTCCTCACTTGGCTCCTTGCTCTGTTCTTTCTTTTGGAAAGTGGTACAGGAAGGTAGGATTTCCAGCCACCCACAAGTGATAAATACGTGTTAAAAAAATTAAAATGGTTTGTCAAAAAAAAAATTTTCTTAATTGATGTGCACCATACACAATGTACAATAAATATCCTGAATAGCAGCAGTCAAAGGGTTAACAGGTAATACCTGAGAAAAATTTAAGTTTCTCCAAATAGTTAGATAACCTATACTGATGAGAAGAAAACTGATAAATGGGAATTTATTCATACACAACAGGGAATAACTGATACACCTGATAAGCTACATTAACCTTTATATGTACATTCGACTGGGAAAAGGAGTATGTATACCATATTAGCCAGCATATCACACACACTTCTAATTTTGTATACAGATATAGTGGAGCCATGTATAATGCACTGAAACCAGTGTATCAGCCACAGTTAAGCCTCAATGACTATTTCATGGTTCAGTTTTAACTCCTTTCTATGCATTGGTTCAGCTATTAACAGCATATATTATATCACTAATTCTTTCTATCGAACACATACCTCTCATCCCCGTAAATGTTCAGGCCCCAATAACCCAAAGCCCCCTTTATTCCAACCTCCTTTTTTCTCCTCAGTTCCCCCTCCCCATCTCCCTGCCTCTGACTCGCATATACTTTCCATCATTTTCTCTTCACTCATACTCTCCAAATACCCAAAACATTTCAATACACCATTTGTCACCCTTCTCAATCAGACACTTACTAGCATACCTCTAACACCAATGACCTTGGCATGACACAGACATTCAAATCTGACAAAACATATCTATTTACATCAAGTGTACTAGATGACTCATTGCGACTCAGTTTTCACTTTCCTCCACTCTGCTTGAGATTGAGGTTTCCATTAATATATCACAAATCATTCCTCAATGTATGTCCAAATATGGCAATTGGCTGTCATCATCATCATCAGAACCGCACAAGAGTCATTTATTTACACTGTTTAGCAGGATAGGTGTCCTCACACCAGAGTTTTCTCTATGTAACTCAGCTTTGTGAATGTTTGTGCATACTTGTTGAGGCTGTTGGTAACATCTGTTAATTATATATGCCTTTTAGTAAGTAAAGAAGCTATTGGTTCCTCAAGATAAGATGGTCTTCAATAAGGCATTCTGATGTCTGTGCCATCTCAGCTAACATAAAAAAAATAAGATGCCAGTGGGAAAATTCTTGAATCAACAGTGAGCATGATAAGGACTCTGCCAATCAGTCGTGCTGCACATGGTTAGGAATGGTAGTTATGCAAAGTATCTTACTGACTAGCAACAAAAAACAAAGGTTAACATGCACAATATGATTTTGGGAGCAAGTATATGGTCAAGAAATCATCCATAAATGCCTCAGCCCCAGCTAGCTAATCCAGCTGATGATTAGCGCCAAAGAACAAACAACTCATTAATAATAAAATACTATAGTAATCCATCACACTGTACAAGATCAGTATTACAATTATCAAAGTGTTTCCTCCTCCCACATGAAAGTAGCTGAAACCTAATACATATTTATTTCTTTTTACCATTTGTGCCTGCAACTCTTCATAGCTGATTTCACTTGATAAAGAAGGGTATGGCACATAGGTTTGCAATACCTAGTCATGAATGGGGTCAAGATAGGAACCTTCTGTAAGTACACTTTATGTTCACTGTTAAAAATTGGTGAATGCATGCAACTAACAGTTGTTGTACATTGATCAATGAAACTTTGTGTGTGTATCCAGAGGAGAATATGCACATGACTACAAATGTTTTGGCTAATACTTCATTTGATTACACATCTGAGTTGGCCTAAAATGCAGCTATACCCATCAAGATCTCAGCTCATCATTTGGCTTAAGCAGGATAATCTCTTACGCATGCATTGCCTTCCACAGGTAAACAAGGCAAATCAACCTGTCTTGTTAAACTTCCTGTTGACTATTTCCACAAGAGAGGTTAATATAATTTATAAACAAACCTGAGAGGTCTTAAGCATCTACACACACCTTAAACACATAGATGGAATGTATAATGATTACAAGTCTTCAGGATACTTTCTGATCTTACTAAAAAAAATTATTTGCATGGAATATTAAATTCTTTGAAACAGTTTCAAGCACTCCATTATGAAACATCCCCAAAAGGAAGCCTATATGCATAAAAACCAAGGTGTTAATTTCTAGTAAGGACATTTAAACAATACACTAGATATTAGGCTTTATATAAAATACAATTAAAAGCTTTAACTTTCTGTGGTGACAAAGTAAAACATTTTTTGGACTAAGTGAAAAATGATCTGATAAACACTGAACTTAATTTAAACAATACCTTTATCACTAGAAAAAATGTTGTTTGTGGATCTCAACTGAAGTGCAAATCATACACTGAAATCTATGATTCCATTTACAGCAGGGTGAGGTTACTGTACAAAACTGACTAAAGTTAGCAATGAAAATCAGTAAGGAGGGGGTATTCTTATTTCACTATCAATAAAATCTCTAATAATAGCAATATATTCCTCTACTTTTTAGGTAATTGGCAACTATCTTATATAGGGATCTGGATATAATAAATATGTAAAATCCCACAATAACTATTAGCCTAACATGAACAAAATTAGCATCAATCTTAAATGACACTTCTCACAACTGTACCTAAAAGATACATACTGTAAGGCTTCCAGCACCTTCATATCTGAAACAAAATGGTAGTTTTAGTCCTAATTAAAAATGATAGGTGGAATATAAAATCCCTTCTTTAAATTAAGTGATCTTCACTCAATTTCATTAAATCTTTCCATTAATTTTTGACAATACACCTATAACATTAAAGCACTGAATCATTTGCATACAGACAACAACTTCATTCATCAAAGCATGTGCTATCACAAAACAGTACTTACCGCATCAATATCAGCTACCACATCCTCCTCTTCCTCAGAATAGTCATCAAACTCGATATCATCATCCATGCCATCCTCTACAAAGGTAGCATTTTCATTCACCTTAACTGTTGGAAGGAAAACAAAATGACTATTACTCTCATTGTGTTGACAGGATATTACAGATAATATGATCATGTCTCGTTTTTCAACTGCTTGCTACACCTTAGAACTTTTAGGCTAAAGAAATCGAAAAGCTGAAGGTTTCCATATTATTTCTCTGAGTATCTGAAAGAAATGCTAATGGATTTCATAAATATTTGTTACAGAATCATAATGATGGCAGTTTGTGAATGAATAAGCCTATAAATATGCTTAAATATATGCTACCTAAAAATTACCCATTTCACATAAATGATAATTAATTTTACTATTTACACAGGATAACCCCAATATCCCATTTCCACTGGGTAGGGCAATAGGTGAAAAAGTGTGATGATCTGTATGTATACTTCGATGAAATGTCATGCAAGGGTAAGTTTATTTCCAGTTGGGATCAGTAGTTGGTTATGAGGTGCCGAGCAAAATTAAAACATTACCTTGATAAACATAATTTTTGGGAGAGGAAGGTCAACCCAACAATAATCATTAACAGCAATGAACTGATCAAACTAAAACAGAATTACCTTACCCATAAAGGAAGAGCAGGGGGATAACATGGAAAGGATGAAATGAAATAAGATTTCTGACTACACAATATGCTCTCTTATTAACAAAGACCATTTCATAAGATCCCCTAGGCCCCATGGGAGGAATACCAGACAGCATGTCACTTGTATATCCTAATCCATGGACACAATAATCACTGTGAAGAATGAATTTCAAGGTGCTATAGACAGAGACATGAAATTCAAACATGTAAAAATACAGAAGTCAAACGTGTAAGGTGAGAGAAGAATTATATTAGCTTCCTGTTTACCTACAATTCAATGTCAGGGATAAACAAAGAAACTTGTAATGAAGAAAGAAATTTTACATACAAGAAAAACATTCAAGGATTGGCATGCTGCATTGGCGAACAATTCTGCATTAACGAATATGGTACTGGATTATGACAATACCTGATTCTGGGATCTCGCCATAAGATTTCAAATTTCGGGCCTCATCAGCATTGTATTTGAGGATCACATCAGCTTTTTTGTCTTGGTAGTCACGTAATCCGAGAAGAATAATGTCTCCCTGGTTGATCCATACCTGAAATGGTATTGTTATATTGATCCTTTGGCAGTAAATAGTATGTATAAAATAAAAAAGATGATTCAAAAGTGAAGGACTCTCATACAAAAGCAACTAATGGCTGATGCTCAAGACATGTTGAGTTTGATATCTTCATGTACCAAATGTTTATTATTTCATTACCTGCTGTTCAACACACAGCAGACCTGTATAGCTCACAGATTTTAGCCATTTTTCTAATCCTTTAAAGGCGTCAGTGTTTACGCTCTTTACAGGTTTTCTTGTTTAACAAAGTAGTTCAAAAAGTCTATCCACCTTTCTTGCAAGGTTCATAAACATCTTCTGTTTGATACCTTTTTGATACATTCCAAGAGTCTTAAGTGGATTTAACAACAAAGAACCTTTGTTTTAACAGCTTTCAGCACATCAGAATTCAGCATCTAACAGACCCTTTAAACCCCATCAAATAAAAGTTTGGAATTTAATGAAAATTTCTATAAACATTTACAACATCACAAATTTAGCTCATTAAGGTACGGTAAGGAGGAGTTGTACGAGTTAAGGGTAGTGTGGGACAAGAAGTGATCATAAGTTTGTTGACAGAATGCCTGCAGTTCAGGTGGGTGTGAGGCAGAAAGAACACACACGTGTCTATTGCCTTAGCAGGAGCTTACAGCCTACAATGTGCACTGGTGATGAAATGGATACTAAGAGAACTTTTGCTGTATCACAACCACCAAAGCCCTGTTTTGCTACTGATCTTAATTTTTTTTCTTTAACAAAAAATCACTGAGATTCCATCCAACTCTAGTACTGAAAGAGAAACAGACTTACTTTTTTGCGGAGCTTTCCTCGAATATGACAAAGTCGCTTCATGCCATCACTGAAACAGAGAGCTTCCAATCTTCCATTTCCCAACATTTTTGTGACCTGAAAATTTGATGGTACAGCATCAATATAGTAATAGGCAAGTAAAATAATAGGAATGATCAGCTTCCTTTCAATGATTTTGCCCACAATCTTATTTTTTTTTCCAGCAAATGTTGTACAGCAGTCCATCTAGTTTTGACTGAACTGGAAAAAGTGTATTTTTTCAGCAACCTTTCTCCTGCTAAACCACTGCTCCTATCTATCTCCCTCATCCTCAACTAAATTCCCTTAAATCTATACCTACTGCTGTACTACTTTTTCAAATTTTCAGTAATACCTTTTTCAACAAAGTGGAAACAATCTAAAATTCCTACCTATTTCTCCCAAGTACTTCATACATGTTTGCATTTTACTGACAGTGAAAGTGTTGCACATGAAGACAAGTGGTGGCAAAAAAATTGACCAATAACACTTATGGTAAAGATAAGCAAAACTTAAGTGTAAAATAGCAACAAAGGACCTTCGAATCAAAAGCGAAGTTTAAAGAACTGAATTTTTACACAGTATCTCCATATAGCAAACCTGGAATAATGGGGTATTCAGTGTTCATCAATGCAGATAGAATATTGAACTACATGTTGGTCTATACACTACCTATGTGCTCAGAGAACTCACCTGAGCATATTCCTGTCCATCTTCTTTGAAGATCAACTCTCGCTTCTCTGCCTCATTTTCATTCTTACCACGCCTTCTGTTCTTACCTCCCTTTCCTACAAGAAATATGCACATAAAATACTTTTAGTAATAATTTATGAAGTCCTGTAAGCAATCACTATTTGTCACCAATGACAACATTTATGTGACAAACTTCAACTGTATGAAATGCACTGAACTGCTTTCTTCATATTGATGGAACCAATTGTAAACTTATCCTTCTCACTTAAAAGCTGTTATCAGTCCACAACTCAAATTACTGCAGACACTCCTAAATATATATCAGCGGGAACTTCAAAAATAAGGAAACCAAAATGAACGAAAGTTCAAAGCATAATAAGGGCTTTTAATGGGGTCAATAAAAATTTTCAACTGTTCTGATGAGTTTAAATTATCTAAAGATACATCATCAGAGTCACAGCATGTTATTCAATAGAAAGTCTCCAAATGAATTAATGGTTGTCAAATTTAGTGTGAAATTAATATGAAGGGACTTCTCTGTAAATCTTATATCAATTTCAGAAACAAACAAATATTGTAAAATCTAGAAATTATCAAATATACATATTAGTGTCTCATGCACCTGTCAAGTGACATTGGAAACCATGAATTCTTAAGAACTTTCGACAAAATTTAATTATTCTATTACCTTGTACTCCCACGTAGCATGAAGGTAACCATCACAAATAGGTCTTCTTTCTCTTTTCACAGTATTCTGTGTTGATTCATGTGTTACAAAGCTGTCACTGGCCACACTCATTCACATGTCGAAACTAAATACTAGGCAAATAAATACAAAGTATTCTCGCCCTTAAACAGATCCCCTTCAACTCTGTTGTCAATACTATTAAAGACATGAAAGTCTGGAAGGTCACCCAGTTTAACCCCACTGATTATCTAAAGATTCCCTACATATCTGGGGTGCCAGCCATTTGTCAAAAAGCCCTTGCACTCTACCACAGGTATTCCATGACACCATGGAATATTCCATAAGAGTCATACTCATCCTAAACAAGCTTCTAAGTGTTGAAACTGTCCAAGAGGGGGTCAGATGTCATGTAGTATTTCTTGAATGAATGAGGAAGAACATCATGATTTATATGGATGGTGCTGTGTTATGTTTGCTGCTCTAGATGGAAAATATGGTGCTTTAACACATCAAGATCCAATGAAACCCCTAAATATATGATCACTTAAACCACTGCTAGCCTAGGAAGACTTATAAATGATCTTAATATATGTTTTCCAATATTTTACATTCAACCACAAAGTCTCCTATATTTAAGTACAGAACAGTCTGGACATTTCTACTATATGACATTTCTTTACTGATTTCAGCTTAGGCTTTCTTAACTTAATACTGTAGAGGTGCAGTCTTAACCTAACGACTGCAGGTATATACATATATATATATATATATATATATATATATATATATATATATAAACCCGTGTGGGAGAGATCTCGTAAGCATTACTTTAAAGCCGAACTGAAGCCCAAGTTCTTCTAGCCAACTGAACTCACCTAACTTATCAGCCAAACCCAGATGAGATCAGATTTAAATATAATGAGGCATGGTGGCATTCACTGAACTACATAATGCAGGTTACGAGGCATGGTGGCATTCACTGGACTTCATAATACAGGATAAGGCACTTCTACACACTACAGGCAAGTTTTACTGCAGTATCAATCACTTTCTACATTGACATAAAATACAAATGTAGCTCAATAGAATATGAACAAGTACCAAGTGAATGTTTCTGGTCAGCAGCCAGCAGGATGGTCACTCTTCAAATATCAATATTAGAAAATGACATCAGGACACTTTAGGCATACCTACCTGTCATTTAAGCAGTTTTTGTTCCAATTTCCCTCAACTTCAAATCTCATCCCACTTTGAGAAAACTTTAAAATGATGGAAGAATGCCACAACTAAAACACATTCTTAATCATCGCCACACATTGTAATAACGCATTCCCGAATATTTTGCTGATTTCTACCATCTAAAAAGGAGTCCATAAACTCAAAAAGTATCTTAAAAGTTATCTTTTTTCATATCAGAATCGATATCTGAATAAAATTTGGTACATATTTGCAAAACGCTAGACAGAAAAAGTCGATTAATCCAGTCTTAAAGAGGATATAAAGAAAAATAAACAAGCAAAGAACAATGAAATCCTTCTGTAGTCATTAAAAAACTAAAGTAATGTTTCAAAAAAAAAAAAAAAATTTTACTTGGTCTCTACCTGTTCTGCAAGTGCAACACATTTATTTTGTAAGAAAGTATATGATACTGGTTAATGTGGTGGCAGGACTAAACCTAAATACCACATTCTTGAAAATAAATGGTACAAAAAAATAAAATCAAAATCTCAGAGGGCATCTAAATGGTCTGTCCAGTCTCAACAAAAATGATATTTGGTTAAAAGAATGATATGATCCACATAACGACATAACAGTTTAAGCCAGCAGCATACTTTTCAAGCTATAGTGCACACATAAATGCCTTTGGTTGCAGAATATGGCCTAAAGGACAAAAGAAAAAGATCCCCAAAGTAGCACATCAGCCTTTACTGCACTTTCCATCTTTGTCGTTGGCCTCCGAAGGTCTTTTATATTCTCACAACTCGGGACAGTTTTCAAGATTGCTCCAGCCAATTCCTCTTTCAAGAATGGTTTACCTATTCAAATCACTAAAGCTTTAAAATGTGTTTCGGATCTCTTCCCACACAAACATATGATTAGCAAGACTAAAAATGAAAAAAAAAAAATCTTGGTTGTCAACTGCGTTTTCCCCTCCTGATACTCCATTTCAGCTGCCTTGTTTCCCTGCCAGTCTGTAATCTTGCCGTTCATCTCATATCTGTAAAACACGAGAAATTCACCCATCTAACAACTTAAGTGCAACACTTACCCTTATTCTTCGGCATTTTGTTTGGTGTCTGAGGTACTACGTAGAAATGAGATGGAAATGTGTACCTCTAAAGACAGAGCGATGCCGCAAAGGATGGTGTGAGTTAAACAACCGAATATCATTAATTTCAGGAAATGTTTCAAGGCCATAAGAATAATATAGATATAATAATCGAAGTATATACTATTAAAAAAGTTTACTGATAGTTCAATGAATTTGATCTTTGTCTTATCTATGATTAAAGTTTGGTGGCTCATTTGATTTTCATATATTTTTCTTTATTTATTCCATATATGTTTTAAGCATTACTTCTGGTATGAGTTAAAACAAAATATAAGATTATAATTTTGTCATGATATTCAAGCAAATTAGATGCTCACAATAACTGATATTACAGTTTTCTGTATTTATGCATTATATTACTAAGCTATTTTATGTCTTTACATTTTCTGGACGATCGTATCAAACAAGAGCTTTTTTACGGATGTCTATAAGTTAAATCTAGGTCATAGAATACTGAGATTTATTACAGATTATATTTTGTGGCTATTTTATAAATTTATGAATACAGTATGATTATAATTTGGACGTACAGCTCAACATTCCTTGCTTTGAAAATACAAATGTAAACAAACCGAGTTTGTCATCGGCTGCAGTTGAGGTGTGATACTCAAGAATTTAAGATTTGATGTGATATTAACCTGTAATTTTTTATTTTAAACATGTATTTTTAATATAATAGCTCTGTGGTAGGTAGTAACATAGACAAAAGATGATGTCAAATTGCTGATAATTGTAATAGGGTGAAAACAGGTGATACGGAAGCTGTTAATTTTATTTCACATACACATGGGGAATTATATTTTAGTGGGCTGGGAACTACCCTGTTATAATGTAAAGGATTATGGTCTCTTATGCAATGTGTTTGAGTGTGGTACAGGTTAATGCTGAAATAGGGTAAGATACTTGCGAGACTGTCCTAGATATTTACAAAGTTGTAACTTATCTGACATATATATCGGCGCAGATGAATGAAATGGCATTATGGTACTTCCTTTGCGCCACTTTGTTACTGAATGTGCACTTATTATGTACTTTCACCTTCTCTCATGATTCTTTTGATGCACTTTATATGAAAAGTTGTTGGAAATGTCTAAAACTGGTCATATTAATTGTAGCTCTCTGTTGAAACTGGTTTGAGATACTGCTATTCATGTTTTAAGTGTTTTACTTATAAATGTAGGATTACTTGTAGACGACCGATCTATTCTAGAAAAGGTGAGAGTATTATGTCAGTCACACCCATGACAATAATTTATTGATAGTCCTGGATGTCAACAAGTAAACGACATAGTGAGTGGCTACATAATCCTGAGTAGTAGACCAATTTAGCTCCAGTATATTTGTACCATTCTTTTGGCTACTATGTAAGGTTTTTAAGAGTCCATTTGATTTCTTTCAAGTGTACTATCTACTTGAATGTAAACATATTGATAGCAAGTTTGCCATATACAGTCTGGGAAAGTCTTTGGGTTAGATAACCTCACATTTTCTATGATATACATAACTATAATTACTATTGCTTTATTTGATATCATTCATTGAAATATATATAAGGCTCAAATTCATGCTCTGCAGCAGGTTTTGTATTTCCTAAACACCATACTAGGACTGCAGAACAAATTCTCTCAATATCCAAAGCTAATGATGTTGTGAACCTAACATAGACTTTTACCTTGGCTTTTTAAGCATTATCCTGCTTTCTGTTGATGATTGTTGGATTTTCCATTAATTTCTTACTGCACATGAATTCCACAAGGGTATAATGATTAAGAATGGGAGTGCGTTGTTTTAATAACTTATGACTATTGTGTATAACTTTTTATACATTTTTTCAGGATTAGGACAGTGCCTTACTTTGTGGGTAGAGATTATTCCAGGGAATGCATGTGTCCAGTGTTTAATCTATAATGATGGAGACTCTGCGATTTGCTGGAGATGATGAAGATGATGACTTGTACTCTGGTTTTGACACAGTTCATCCAGCCCTTGACACTCGACACCTAGAAAATGATCAGGGATTTCAAGAGGCAGTGCGTACTAGCCATGGCCGACGTCCTCCAGTAGGTTGAAGTTGGCTTTCTTAGATGTCTACATATCTTTTTTATTTCATAGTTAAATACATTATGTTATGACAGTGGCCATTAACAAAGATGATGAAGGATTGTCTCTAAGAAGTAACACTGTATATGTTATTGAAAGCATATTTTGTAATTGCTGCACACAAATTGTACACAAAAATATGTTTTGTATATTAGTGTCATATTTTATAGGGTCTTTAAGGACCCTTATACATTTTCTAATGAGCATTTCTTTTATTCTGATGAATACTCTAGACTCAGAGCCGTGCACCAACAAATGTTGTACGCCTTACTTCTGCCGCTGCGCCCCGCATGGGCACCACTCAAGGCACAGGGGTCAGTGTTTCAGTTTCAGCTGTTTCCACAATCATTTCTTCATATGACCTTATTTTTGTAAGCTGATTGTTATTTGGCCTTATTCACAGTGCATCCCCACCCAGTGGTCAGTCACATATTTTCTAACTGAATATTGTTGTCTCTCATTGCACGTTGTTTGATTTCAACTACCTTCATAACTTGGAATGTATGGACTACTTAGAATGATAAGCACTCTGTATCAGGATAACTCTGAGCTAACAGGCTGTACTTAATATCTCTTCCTTACATGCACCATACATTTTTACAGTTTTGTCTCAGCTTATTTCATTTATCCATAACTCTGTTAATGTAAAGACCCTTTACTTCCTGTTTAGCAAGTTTTTTGGTATAATCTCGTGTTACTCTTTGCAACACTCTATTCACGATTAAGAGTGCTAGTTTGCTTGAGAAACTTGAAGGGTGTAATTGCCTCCCGTTATTCTTTCTTCCGTAGCTTTAAGCCTTTCCTTGTAGCTCAGCTCGTATATCACGTAAATTTTTTGTTACCCTCCTCCAGATCTGCTTTATCAGATCTTCATGTTTTTCAAGTGTAGTATCCAAACTTGGGATGCATACTCTTGTTTAGGTCGAAAATATTCTTGTTTCTTGTATTATGGACAACATCTAATATACCTCTAAGGTTACAGCTGTTCCATGTTTCAATTTTTATTAGATTATCTCCCCAGTTTCAAAACCTAATATCCCTTTCATCTAGCTCCTCTCTAGCTGACCTGGTAAAGTACTATGTGCAATCAATAACAAATTTAATTTCAGAATTTTGAGTGGAATTTGGCCAACTGTGTGCTTACAGAAGGCTCAGGTGCTTGTTAACAATAAGGAACAATTTTTCATTATTTCCATGATTGATGACATAGTCTTATAGACTTATGATATCCTTTAATCCCAGTTATGGTGTGTAAACCAGTGATTGTGGTATGATCACAGTTTGAGCCACCAAAATCTTCTTAACCTTTTGCAGTCTACAAATGGCATTTTGAACCTTTTTGTAAGTCATGTGTGGTGTCATTGACTCAGTTTTTAGACATTTACATTCTTTATGATATTGCCTTTAGTAATGGATCCTGTAAAAGATAACTTTGATACAAAGGGAGAATTTCTCTACTCATCAGAAAAAGAATTTACTTCCCTGACTGACTTCAGTCTCTATTTCTCCTTAAATATAGAATCTGTACCATTTTGATTAACTGTGACTGTATAATGGATACTTCCAGGTAGTCCTTCATAGCTCTATAGGTCGAGTAGGTGCTGGTGGCTCAAGTGATGGGTTGCGACGACCCATGACTAGCATGAGGGGCACGGGCTACAGCTCCCAGTCCAGTGTGTTTGACCCTCTTAACCAGGCTAGTAAGGGTCCTGCACCACCTCTTATTTCAAAGACAGAAGAGAGGTATGTTCCAAGAGAAATTTTAATATATTGCTCCATGACATGAATCATTTACTAAATGTTTAAGCTTCAACATATATTAGCTTAGTAGTGAATGTTAAGAACTATTTTAATTGCTTATTATTATCATTATGTAGAAATATATAAAGTCATGATTCCTTTGTATACATGCTTGAAAGATTTTACTGCAGTTTTTGGTATATTTGTAAGGGTAATAGATTTACATGAAAACCTCAGTATAAGGACTATTTTTCATGCTAAATTTGAATCTTGGGTTGATATATATGTTAGAAGACTTTAAGGCCTGTATATAAGTAATTAACTGTTACTCTTTTAGAAGATTCTATGATTATTCGGTTTGTATTTCTTGGGTATCTGTCAGCTTGGGAAAGCATTATGAGATATTTTCTCTTGATTATTTCAGATATGGAAGATTTTCATTTTGTCATATTTCAATTTTAAAACAAAAAGGTTTTTGGGCCAAAAAATTCCCTAAACTATTACCTGCAATTTTTGGTATTTTTGTGTGGGTAATGTATTTGCTTGATAACCTCAGTATAAGGAATATTTTTCATGCTTAGTTCAAATCTGGTGTTGACATATATGTTAAGAGATATTAAGGCCTTTTAATAAGTAATTAATGGTTACTCTTTTAGAAGATTCTGTGATTATTCGGGTTATATTCATTGGGAATTTTTTGGCCTTGGGAAACATTACTAGATATTTTCCATGATGATTTCAAGTTTAGAAGCATTTCATTTTCTCACATTTCAGTTTTAAAGCAAAAAATTTTAGGCTAAAAGAATTCCCCCAATCTTGGGTATTTTTGTAAGAGTAATGAATTTGCTTGAAAGCTTTTGTATAAGGACTACTATTCATGCTGAACTTGAATCAGGGGTTGAAATATATGTAGAGGCTCATTAAAGGTTTTATATAAGTAGTTGCTACTCTTTTAGAAGATTCTGTGATTATTCGGTTTATATTTATTGGATACCTGTTGCCTTAGGGAAGTATTATGAGATGTTTTATGTGATTATTTCAAGTACAGAAGCATTTCATTTCTAAGAGGTGTGGGGGCAATAGGCTGGAAATCTTCCCCTTTTGGATTATTACTTTCTAAAAGAAGGAACAGAGTAAGAAGTTAAGTGAGGATTTTTCCTGTAATGCTCATTCATATGTTCATGACATACTTTGTTATCATGGGAAACAGCTGACAGTTACAAAATAAAGAAGAAAGATGAATAAGTAAACTTTTTCACAATTGTTCACCATCTCCCGCGTTAGCGAGGTAGCATCAGGAACTGATGAAGAAAGCTTGCATCCGCTCATATCCATTCTCTTGCTGTCATGTTTATGCACAGAAACTACAGCTCCCTCTCCACAACCAGGCTCCACAGACTTTTCCATGGTTAACTTTGAATGCTTCACATGCCCTGGTTCAGTCCATTGAGAGCATATCGACCCCTGTACACTACATCATTCTAGTTAATTCTATCCCATGCATGGGTTTCACCCTTCTTCCTGTTTAGGCCTCAATTGCTCAGAATCTTTTTCAGTCCATCCTTTTATCTACGATTTGGTCTTTCCATTCCAGGGTAAGTGAGGAAGGATTCTACCTCTGTATTCCCTGCGTGTCAGAGAGAGTAATGAAAGGGGTTGGCAGCAGGGATCTGGAAACCCTCCCCTTCTTGTATTTCAGTTTCTTAAGGATGTATAGAATAAGTAAAGTAAGGGAATATATTTAAAAAAGGGTTCCAGAATTCAGAAATGAACATTTTAAAACAAATGTGATAATTTCAGTATCAGTGTTTGTAATGATTCCGTATTTTTTATTATTTTCCTTAGCCCTGAAGAAAAGATAAAGTCCCTAGAGCGTAGGGTGATGGGACTTATTGAAGAGTCATGTATTGCAGCTTCAAGGGGAGAAATACGTTTAGCTTTAGATCGTGCTAAGGAGGCATCAAGCAAAGAACGCTCTCTCATTAGGCAGCGTGAACAAGCTGGGTTATCTGATGGACATAATTTGGATCTCACATTTTCTGTAAGTATGGTTCAGAAAATTACACAGCCACCATTGCATCTTGTCAAGGCTGGATGGGATAGTATGCTTCTCTCTTGTTTTCCTTAGTAATTTTACCAGCTTCATGACCTTATTACAAATTATTTGGTTAAAAGAGAGCTGTCCTCTAATTGGAGCTCATTACAATAGACTCAGTAATTCCGTTGACTCTTTCACTAGATTTGAAAACAAAATGACCTTTGAGCAGATACCAATGTAGGTAAAATAAAGAATGGCATATGGTGAGAGTAAATGAAACAAAAGGAATAGAATTTTTGTAGGGAAGGGGTACCTATATTCCAGTTTTTTGTGTATGCTCCTCTTTTTTATATATGGTAAGTCATTAATTTTGCACTAAGAAATAATTTTACTTTTAGGTTTTGTTTAACCTTGCTAACCAGTATGCTGCCAATGATATGTACACTGAAGCATTAAATACATACCAAGTTATCACAAAAGATCGCATGTTTAATAATTCTGGAAGACTACGAGTGAACATGGGAAACATATATTACAAGATGGGCCAATACAATAAGGCAATCAAGTTCTACCGTATGGCATTGGACCAGGTACCAAATACACACAAGAGTATGAGGTTAGTAGTGTTATGACTTGCAAACTACATAAATATGTAAGCAGTACTGCAGATGAGGGTGGACCAACCCTCTATGTACCCTTTATAATTGCTTTGGGGAGGAATACATTCAACATGTACACAGATTTCCAGTTTCATTTTTAATCAGAGATGCTTTGCCATCTAGAGCAGTGGATACTGTTATCTTATTAACAAGGGATAACTGCTAGTTAGTAAGGCCAGTGTTTGGCTGGGGCAGTAGAAGCTAGTCTAAGCTGTTTAGGATTAAGAAGTGCTTGCTGTTCACTCACTTAGAAGGAAGCAGTTTAAGTATTATTGAGACAGGTCCCCTTGATTTATTCATTGTCCATGTGCAGAAGTCTTTTACATCAGAACTATTTTTCTGTCACAACTATCTTTGCTAGATATTACCTCTTGCAGAATATGATTTCATCCCTGCCGACAGGGTAGAACAAAAATAAAGGATACTGTCATCAGGGGTTCCCATGGGTTTAGATCTGATATAAGCTCTGTCATGAAACAAAGAACACCTCAGATAAGTGTTTTGTAACAATTAAGTTGAAAAACAAGTAGCACATGTTTGTGGACTCGGATCATTTTTATTTTATTTTCAGAATCAAAATAATGCACAATATTGGACTGGTGTTTGTGCGTATGGGTCAGTACTCAGAGGCATGTACAAGCTTTGAGTACATAATGCAAGAGGAAGCAAATTTCAAGACAGGTTTAGACTTGGTCACAGCTTATTATGCACTTGGGGACAAAGAGAGGATGAAGAAAGGATTTTTGCGTCTCCTGGAGTGCCAGCTAGATATTGATGATGATGAAAAATACACAGCCTCCTCAGTATGTTTATGATGCTGTTCATGATGGGAAATATAGCACTTCAAAATTTTTCATGGTCTTTTCAAAGTATAATTTCTCTCCAATTCTTGTAATATATTAGTAACATAAATCTTTAATACTTATGAATCAGAATTCATGTTTATACAATATTGTACAAACATTTTATGAAAGGTTATTAAATTTTGTGTGTATGTTTTCTCATGTAGCTCTTCATTTAAATTTGAGTAGGTTTATATTTCTTCACATTTTCACAAAGAGAAAGACATGATGGTGATTTCTTTTGTATTGCAAATCACTTCTTCACCCTAAGGGAAGTAGTTTTAGGAACAGATGAACAACAGCCTTATATGCACACATCTCCTCTTTATCTGTCATGTATAATGAACTAAAACCTGGGCTTACCAAACAGAGCCAAGTCAGCCAAGCCCCACAAGCTACTCCATGGTTTACCTTGACTGCCTCATATGCCTTAGGTCAGCACATTGCTTCCTCCCCCAAATAACACATTAGTCCAATTCTTATATCTTTAGTAGATCATGTGTTCCATGCTACTTTGCTTTGAAATCATATTTTTATGTCCCGTTTGTATATTTTTAATGCTGTCTGGCTTCTGTGTCTTCTTTATCCCTTCTATAGTTTCCTGTGTGTTTACACTTCCATTTAAATTGATGATTTATTTCGTATATGTGTGTTTCTCTTTTTCTGTCATTGTACATATAAGAATGGGCTTTGTACATAATACCATAATCTTTTATAGAGAAATGAGTTGATGCAACTGTGGACACACAATTTACTACATACTTTTCTGGTATTCAAATGATTTTCAGGATGACACCCAGTCAAATCTTATACTAGAAGTGATTCGCAATGATACTCTCCGTAAGATGGAGCGGCAGATGAAGCAAGAGGCAGAGCGTTCCATCCTTACTGCAGCTAAACTGATTTCCCCAGTGATTGAGAATTCTTTCAGTGCTGGGTACAATTGGTGAGCTAATGCTGCATGGCTGTTTGCTATTAAAGAAAAAAAAAGTGTACAGAGTATCAAGAAACTCTTTATTGTTTAGGACAAACTAATTTGTTGGGATTTTCTCTTCTGACCATTTAGACATGCAGTTGAACAAATTCACTAATCCATGTGTTACTAAATAACCCATTACTGATTGATAGATTATTATGCATTAAGGAGACAAATCACAGTCATACAAAACAAATTTTTAAATTTCAACAAGTGTTAATAAATTCCATTTAAAAACGAGCAGACTGTAGGGAAGAAAATTGATAGGTTAGTCTGACTAGGTTAGTCTGACTACATACAAGTCCTTATGAGCCATAACAATGGGATATAATGAAGTCTTTTGGGCACCACCTGAATGATCACGCAGTACATAATGTTTAGACAGACCAACCTGTGATGTTTGTAATGATCTGCCTGGTTTGTTGGGAGTCAGTGAATGCAAGACAGTACTTCATATATTTGTCCTGTTTTCTGCTGAAAATTTGGAGAGTATGACTTCCACACTAGTTGCTCGTCATAATAAGAATTTTGCGATGGTATCATGTTCAAGTTCTTGTCCATCAAAGGAAATTACAGCGTAATTTGAAGTGTGCCTTTCAATAGGGTATCATATGAATATACATTGAAAATTTCACTGACAGCCCATTTATGGTAACTTGTGTGGATACTATCATAAGTAACGAGGTGTTCAGGACTCAGCTTGTCAAATTGACTTTCTGATGAAGTAGCATCATCACTGATATTTACTAAGAGAAGCAAGGATCCTAGTAAAAAATATCCCTGAAATACTATCTAGGCATTATGGATTTTTATAGTAGTAGTTGTAAAACCACATCACAGGTGTTCTGTAAATACACCAATGTTTAAGCTTAAACAGAAGAATCAAACAGGCTGAAGCATGAAAAACCCAGGCAAAGTGGTTTGTTGCCAAGATCAGTGCTACCTACGTTAATGAATGCTTGCAGAAGTGGCTATGCATTATTAGTGATGGATAGTAAAGTGTAAGGAACTGAAGTGGGTGTGAATAAAGTAGGGACTGAGAGAGTTAACGTGAAGTAATGGTGCTAATAAAATAATTGATATAGTAAAGGAGGCATAGACATTTAAAGAAAATAGATGTAGTGTCTAGGCTCAAGGTATGTGTATGTTTTCCTTGGATCCACTCTGTAGTAGGAAAGGGTCAACTGGTTACTGATTTCTTTCTCTTTTTTTTTTTTTTTTTTTTTTTTTCTAATTTTAGGTGTGTTGATGCAATAAAAAACTCACAGTATGCAGACCTGGCCAATGATTTAGAAATCAATAAGGCTGTGATGTATTTGAGGCAAAAGAACTTTAAGGATGCAGTAGAAACTTTGAAAATGTTTGAGAAAAAAGAGACCAAAGTAGCCAGCACAGCAGCTACTAATCTCTCCTTTTTGTACTTCTTAGTAAGTAGCTGCAGTATTTGTTTTTCCTCTAGTTCTTGAAAGCTGGGAGCAGTTGAACCAAAACTGAGAGTATAGTGATGCTAGATTGAAAAAAATTGCTTATCATTGTAAGTGAAGATTTTAAAGTTTTGTGATAGTGTTTGTTCAACTGTAGCCCTATTTGGGTATATCATGGGTTTCATTTTTTTCTAGCTCACACCTTATTATGGTTTAGAAAGATTTGAAGTGTCACTACAACCTCTGTGTGAGCCCCACACCAATACCAGGCCCTTTCATCACTTAAACATTTGTTCTCGAGTCTTTGTTTAACTTACTTTTGATGTCATTGCCTATTTCACTTATTCAGTTATCTGGAACCCATGCAAGGTTGCTCATCATCTACTGTGTATTCATGAGTGCTGTTTCTGCATGCTTTTACCAAAACCAAGGTTCTCAGAATATGTCATTTTCAGCTCCTTTTCAATCTCATCTACTTCTGTCTGTACAGCAAAATGAAATAGACCTGGCTGACAAGTATGCTCTCATGGCAAGAGATGCAAATGGATATAATGATGCTGCTTTGGTGAATTTGGGCAACTGCTGCTACAAGCGAGAAGACTATGAGAAGGCACGGGAGCATTATATTGCAGCTCTTGATATAGATGCTTCTTGTGTAGAGGCCCTTTATAATCTTGGTAAGGAGATGAAACAACAGTGACAGAATATCATGGAAAACTCAAAATAAAGCACCCTATAAAGTTTAAGAATAAAGCACCATGTAATCAGTATTGAGGAAGGGTAGTGTGAAACCAGAATTCCACTCCAATATAAAATGGATAATGCAAGCCAAAGTACTATTGAGGAAGGGTAGTGTGAAACCAGAATTCCACTCCAATATAAAATGGATAATGCAAGCCAAAGTACTATGTTGGATATATATAAGGAGATTATGTGTTATTATTTTTTTCAGGGCTGACAAATAAGAAACTTGGTAATTTCGAGGAAGCTCTGGACTCGCTTCTAAAGATGCATGCAATTGTTCGCAACTACCCACCTGTTGTTTACCAGATTGCGCACTTGCACCAGCTACTTCTTGATAATGACCAGGCATCAGAATGGTTAGTTTACTTGCATGTGAGTTAATACTTTAGAATGGAAATAGGATTATGACATGCACAGTTCTAGCTTAAAATGACTGGTTTGTATGGTAGTTTCTTGTGATAACTTAGGATTTAACATCATGAGTATGTTTAATTGATAAATGATGATACTATTTATTAATCCACTGTTATACAGGTACTTGCAGTTGCTTGGTCTAGTACCAACTGATCCTCACATCCACCAGCACTTGGGACAGATTTTCGACTCAGAAGGAGATAAGCAACAGGCTTATCAGTATTACTTTGATGTAAGTGTGCCATTGCTAATTACAAGAAGAATTCTTTTAATGAATGAATTTTTTAGGGGGAGGCTTGTCCATCAGATGTGTCTAGGGTCACCCATCCCTTTCTCTCTGATATGTGATATTCAAATGGACATCTAGACTGTATGCACAGAAAATATGAGATTAAAAAATACCATTAATGCTCAAGACCAAGCAATGTGTGGATTTCTGAAATTCATGGGTTTTTGAAATGGGCCCACAGATTGTGATCTGAACATATCTCAACCTTAACAAAATGTTCTCTCATTTTTCAGTCTTATCGCTACTTCCCAAGCAATCTTGAAGTAATAGATTGGTTAGGATCTTATTTCATCGAACACCAAGTGGCAGAAAAAGCTATTACTTACTTTGAACGTGCTGCTCTCATGCAACCAGATGAGCCAAAGTGGCACCTGATGGTTGCTGCTTGTCACCGCCGCTCTGGCAACTATCAGCAAGCTCTTCAAACATATAAACAAATCAACCGCAGATTCCCAGAAAATGTTGAATGTGAGTTGCAAGACTCTGCCACCATTTTCTTTCTTAGTTGAACAAAGTCAGATAATTCTTTTCCTTGTATGTCCTGACACCCAGCCTGTCCAACATTTTGCATGAAAACATATTTATGACCTCCAGTTTCAACTCTTGGATGAGATTAGCTTATTTTAATACATCAACTTGGCAGACGATATAGGAAATTTCTGCTCTAGACATTGCATAAATCAGAAAAGTATACCAATCTTTGTTTAAATCTGTCACAGCCTGCAAAAACCAACTATACGTGGCAATATTTTGAAAATTTAACTGAAACGTATCCTTAGCTGTGGTATCAAAATATGTATTAGTAGTCATGATTACGCTTATCTCTTGACCAAGAAAATATCCAGTAAACTTTTTGTTATATATATATAATATATTGTGTTCTAGTCAGATGATGGTAGGTTCAAGTTCTTCCCATGCTTACCTCAGAAAGAGTGTTTCTTGCTACTTTTAACTAGGAGTCATTAGCATTAGAACAAAATGCCAGTCACAGTGCTCCCTTTTTTTATTACTCTCCTGCATACTGTGGTACAAAACACATTTGCAAAAGCCATACCCTTCCATAGAAACTTGATACAAGAAGTTTAAGAACAGAAGATAGAGGAATTAAATTTTTTTGTGTTAATGCGTTAAGTTATTAACAGCTTTGCTTGTGCATTTATCAGTATTTATTTGGCAGACTGTGTATAGTATACAGTAGCGACATTTGAAATAAGCCTAGACCTTTTTTTTAATACTTATTCACTTTTTCTACTTTAGCAAGGTAACATGAGGAACTGAGCAATCATGAAAAAACTCATGCTTTGCTCCTTCTTGTTTACTTACCCTTAGGAAGTGATAATACAGAAGGGAAGGATTTTCAGCCCCCCTGCTCCGCTTTAGTCTCATTTTTTGGCACAGGAGATATGTGGGTAGAATTCATTTTTCCCTCCCCCCAAGTACAAAGGGTAAAAAAAAAAAAAAAAAAAAAAAAAAACATGACTTCTGTAAAACCATACCACATGAATCCTAAAAGCAAGCACTAATGTAACTTACTGGTGGTAGTAGTCCATTTGCTGCAGGTGGCTTGTATGTATCACAGAAATTTTTTCCTATTCACTGTAGCTGGTGCATACACGTTATTAGTTCTTGATTCAGCTGTTTATGCTGCAAGGCAAAATATACAAATTTAATGCTTGTAGTGGCATCCTGCACATTGTTTCCAGATGCTACAGCTAAAACTTTTTTTATATATTGGTCAGGAAACATGAAGATGTTAATGAAGCCTGTATGAATTGCTCCCATGTGTTATATAATTATCTTTGAAACTCTTTCACTGTTACCAGATAATAGATATTACTGATGAAAACCCATAGTAATCATATTTTTCTGTGACAAAAATACTTACAAAAATAGTGACACAAAGTGCATTGGAAGGGTTAAACTTATGTTGCTGTGGGCTACTAAAGAGGGAAAGACTGATTGCCTAAAGGTAAACATTATTAACTTAGGTATCAGGCATTGGATTTGAAATTTATTATACACTGTCAGATTGCCCAGTGGCCATTTAGGATCTTAGAGACAAATACTTTTTTTGTTGTAATACATAGGAAGAAGATTTCCATTCTTCAGAACCAGATTTTTCTCCCAGGTCTCAAGTTGTTGATTCGACTGAGTAGTGACCTAGGCCTAAAAGAAGCAACAGAATATGCTCAGGAGTTAAAGAAGGTAGAGAGAGCACAAGAACAAAGGGAAAATCGTGCAGCTAGTGGATCACGTCCCGGTTCACGCAGGTAAAAATGGCAACGTTTATTGCCAATATGTATCATTTATGGGTAATTTAATATGAATTTTGCTTGTTTTAGTTGGAGTAGATGAGTAAAGGATTGTTCTTGCTGGAGAATTAACATTTCATATATATATATATATCCTTGGGGACAGGGGAGAAAGAATACTTCTCACGTATTCCCAGCGTGTCGTAAAAGGCGACTAAAAGGGGAGGGAGTGGGGGGCTGGAAATCCTCCCCTCCAGTTTCTGCTTTTCCAAA